>QXVZ01031250.1:0-12232 GCA_008931825.1 Phallusia fumigata
AAGACTAAGAGTGTTTTAAAAATATATCCTCGACCGAAACGAAAAATAGGATTCAACAGACAACAACCAATCGGTAATTCTTTAGCGGCTCTTAACAAGCGTCACGAATCAACTTGAAGCACACTTGCTGCCGCCGGTGCCATAGCAATGCGTCACGACGCTGTAGTTGTAGTTCTAAAAAAACTGCCCGGGGACGACAAACTGTTGCAGACAGCTAATGCCAGTCCATCGAGTAATTGGAAAATGTATGCAACGCTAACTGCTGTGACACAAAGCGCGCCAGCACAGTACGTCAGCTGTTTGTCACCAGACATCGCGTGACTACAATAAACACGTAGCGATGGCGACGCCTTGGTACCAGAGCAGTAGAACTCGGTGTACTAAAGCGCTGCTGATGGGCGGCGAACAAACATTTTTCATGCTGTCCTTTGTGTACGCGCCAGGCGAGATGTTTAAAACGCCAGTAACTGACACCGAGCGCTAAACACGTCAGGCATCTCGGGGCGTCGTAGGAAATTTTCGCCAGTGTCAAGTGACCTCCCTTTGTGAAAGTCATTTAGGCGTGGAGGAACGCTCGGTCTCTTGAGACGACAAGCGTTTGTTGTGGCTTCGGACGTCGATGCTTTCACCACCGGCCTGTAAATTACCAGACCTCTGACCGACCGTATCCCACCATAAGCAACTTGGTATCGAACGGGTGTCATAAATCGTAATTGCCGGCTGCCATGGACTTATCGGCTCAACCTGAGGCTGATTATCAACAAGTCATATTTTGAACACCAGCTGATGAGCTTTGATCTATATGCGACGGCTCCGATCGGTATTACGACGAGCTTAACCCCGCAAATAAACACCTTGTTGTCTTGTTATGGGCATGTGGGCCGGTGTGTGGTGAAGCGCTACCGCCAAACACCTACCCCCGCACAAAGTGGGCTGCCTGGAAACTAACCTTAATTTCTGCGAACGGTCGAAATAATTCGACGCGTAATTGAGGGTGTGCGGGCGAGTCGTGACGTCACACAATACGTGTCTCCCGGGCACCGCTGGCACTTAATAATTTGCTTATCGATTGGCAACGGGCGGCGCGCGGTCAGACAAAAGACTCACCAACTCTCTTACTGGCAGGTCGACCAAACTTATTCGATGGAGGACAATGGTGGATCGAAAGGAAACAACACCAGCCGGGCCCCTGCCAAAAATGGTCATACCGTTGTCACTTGGTATTGTATTGGCGACAGCATCATAAAACATCACACAAAACGTTTTCGGTTCTCGCGGAGTCGTAAAAACTGTGTCATCTGTGGTTCTAGTGGCAGGCACTTAACGCAAAGGCGGTGCGACCCAATCCAGCCCTCTATTTTCGAATTAAGTCGGGCTTATACTAGTATCACATTAGTGCCAGGGCAAATCCTGCCGGACTTTCTTGTAATGAAGGTGTAATGGATATTCGCTGCCCAGTGAATGGGATTAGCCTAATAAACCAACACAATGACAAGGTCATGTGCTAAGAAGTAAAAATGCCACCAAGCAAAAACCCACAAGGACACGAAATATCCAATCGCTGAATCGTCTGTTTTGATTGACCCAAACATAACAACACAAATGTGCAGTTACCACTCAACACCACAGGCAATATCCATCTGAACCAATCACTTTTTGTACAAAGGATAAGCAAAACCTGCAAGTGGTTAGAAATGTTATCCATAGGCATTGTCGTGTTCATAAAAACTGCCATGGTATATGATGGTTTACTGGGACAAACTCTAGAGAGAATAACTGAAACAAGTAACATCAGCTGCCAGAACTGACCACAAACGAATGAATAAAAACCTAACATTACAAAGTTACTTACAGGTACAGTTTAGCAAATGACAATATACATAAAACACAAAGAAAGAAGGGGTAGAGCGCCTCCACCCTTGCCATGACCAATCCAAATTTACATTTGAGCCCAAACAGTTTTCAAGTAGCACATTTATTGACTTGTTATGAACGATAAGTACAGTCATGCAACAGTGTGGATTAACAGAAATTAAGTAAATGCAAATCATTATTTTAAAATGTGGAGCCAGTAGAATGACTTTACACTACCATACCCAAAAAATAACCTGAAACAAAGTTACAATACTTCTGCAAGGCTGTTTGCCTTCTAGTAGGCTTTTGGCCGCGACTTGTCCTGGGTGGAAACATGGTGATGATGCGATGTGTGCTGGGCGTTATGCTTGGTAGGGCCGGTGGGAGTCACAGTGGATGAAGTGGCGGCAGCGGCTGCTTTTTGCTTGAGCATGGTCCAGTCAAAGATGTAATCATACTGGTGGTTCAGGGTGCGGAAGAGAATGCGGAAAAGCTGTGTGAATCGAGAGAAAGGTGTAAAGGTTAAGCAGGTAAACACATCATCATCTTTGCCCAGAGGCACTGGTCATAGATGACAAGACAGCACAAATGCCCACCTGTCTCAAGTACATGTAATCTGGAGCCTCTTCAAAGCGCAGTCCACGGCAGTAGTTCAGATACATAGCAAACTCTGCAGGAAATCCTTTGCACAAAACCTAAAAAGGAAACCGTCAGAATACATTACAAAAACTTCATTACTCGCATTGTGTTTTGCTTTGTGTGCCCATTTTGGCACTAGGCAACATGAAGCTGGCCTATTAGGTCTGAAAACAGCTGCCACCATTGTTAATTTTTGATTGATCTATTGATTAAAACCAGTACCTGGACAGCCTAAAAACCAAACTAAATCCCAACAGGCAAGCTACAATGGTGTGTCACTAAACACAATGTATTACCACATACTTGTACTACAACCTATTGGTTTTAAACTTTGTGTGAGTTGCCATTATCAACTAAACAATGCAAAGCAAAAAATTAGAAATGCAAACTGTGAAACAAACATAAAATTAAAACAACAAACATATGCAACAGTTGTCTAGCTGAAACTGCTGCCCACATAAATTTATATTTGCTATCCTGTGATCTGTACAAACATTGCACCATGACTGGCAGTTGTTTTGTTGGTAGTGCTTACCTCAACAGGTGTTGACATTTTCTTCTCGCTGATTCTTTCATACTTTTGTTTCTTGGTGGCAGCCTTCAGCCCTTGCCATGGCAATGAGGTGCGGTTAAAATACATCAAGACGTATCCAAGGGACTCCATGTCATCTCTGCGACTTTGCTCAATTCCAAGATGAGCATTAATCGAGGCATACCTGGCAGTGCCAGTGAGATTTTTATCCTCCCGATAGGGTATGTGCTGGCGTGTACGACTGTCTCTGTATTTTTTTGCAAGGCCAAAGTCAATGAGAAAGAGCTTGTTGCAGTGACGGCCAATTCCCATAAGGAAGTTGTCAGGTTTAATGTCTCGATGGATAAAATTCTTGTTGTGGACATATTCAATTCGGCTTATCATTTGATCTGCTAGCATCAGGACTGTCTTCATGGTGAACCTTCTTGAGCAAAAGTTGAACAGATCTTCCAAACTGGGACCGAGGAGGTCCATGACAAGGACATTGTAATCCCGCTCTTGGCCATACCATCTGATGTGAGGGATGCCAACTCCAGCCTGCAAGATTTTGTACACTTTGCTTTCATAAAGAAGTTGTGGGTGCCTTGCCTTCTGTGATTCTAACTTTACAGCAACTTCCTCTCCATTGGCAATATTTATTCCCAAGTAAATATCACCAAAAGATCCACTTCCAATTTTTCTCACAAGGCGGTATTTCCCTCCAACGATAAATTCGCTTTTCGAACTGCTGGAACTAGCCATGTTTGGTACCAGATCAAGTTTTGCCTAGGGTCAGTTAATTGGGGTTCTACTTGCTGGCACCTGTAAAAACAACATTGTCAGTAGGAGGGTTCACAATCCTTAAGACACCAGTGCCCCTAAAAATACTTCAAGTGAAAGGTTTGATTTGGCCTGCTTTTGAAGTAGTTTTTTCCAACCAGTGGTATGTGAAGGTGTTTTAGGTGGTATGAAGCACCTGTTGCCCAATAAATTGAACTGCATTCTTTGTGACATATATACGCATGGTGGGAAAAAGTGGGAAAGCTTCTTCCCGTTGGCTTCCCGAGAAATTTGCATTTTTTCTAGCCCTGTATATATGATTCGATTCAGAAAACGTTGAAAGCAACCCCTAAAAGATTGGGAACCGGTGTTTAGAGAGTTCCAAGTCATATGAAGTGATTTTGTGAATTGGTTTTATTTTGTATTACAAACATCTGGGCCTGGGTAAGTTTTCCTGCACTTAAGACAAAAGAGGCAGTTTCTCCACATAATCATTAAATGTTAGTTGCGTGATCACAATTGGCTTGAGGCAGTAGTTTTTGTCAGGCTCAAGTCAAGCACAAACAACTACTTCAATGTGTCCGAAAACACTAAAACTTTGTATTCATCCAAATTAAAAAAGATTGTGTTTGTGAAGTTGCAATGAATGTACACATCCTCACAAAAAGCTGTTATCAAACACCTAGTTTTCTGGATGATTACCTTAACCTACACCGGTAATAATTATACCCGCCAGGATTAAATTTTGCTTGAGCATGGATTTTAATGTAGGCCAATAAAATTTGAGTGCACATTTGTCTAATAGATCCTCTATTAACCCACAGCATGTACAAAGGAATTATAATTTCAAAAACATTGTGACACTTTCTACAGATCAAGGTTAATACTGTTTCAAAGACACAAAAAGATTTCCTATGAGAACACAGTAAGGCTATTGACGGTTTAAATTTGTGGCATAGAACAAAGCTCATGTATAATTNTTGACGGTTTAAATTTGTGGCATAGAACAAAGCTCATGTATAATTTAGGGAATCCGTTTTTTTATTTTCCTTAGGGATACTGAGATGGTGTAATGTTCACCTTTCACTGTCTGTAGATATGAAACAAGAATGTCAAATGTTTTTCCATTAATTTGTTTTGTTATCAAGGCTTTGTAATCTTGCTATTTAAAATTTAATGTTTTTTAACATAAACACAAAGAGAGTATTGGGGGTCCAATGTATTTCTACAACTATTTGACTGTTTCACTGTAGCAAATTTGACAATCACGAGAGTTGCTTATAGATAGCCTTACCAAGCGTTTGTTTAGTTTTACCGCAAAGACAAACATTCAAGAAATGAGTCATCAAATGTTGTGGTTGTTTTTTAGTAAATGATTGATTGTTGAATGTTTATTTGCCATTTACCAGGACAGACTTAATAATGTCGATCAAAACACTACCACAGTTACTTGCTTCTCACTTTATAATATGCATGGTTACTTGCAATACAAAAAGTCACATAATTAGTTTTGGAAAGCTGCTTTACCTTCCAGCCAAACCTGTTTATGAAGGTCATCACTTATTACATCAATGTGTTTCGATGTCACGGGTAAAAGCGGTTTGGTTCTGTGCAATTGCCAAGCCAAATCTTACGCCATTAAATGACAGTTTGTTTTTCTGTTAAAATTGTTGGATCACTTTTTTATGAAAGAAATGGGAACTTTTGAACATTGGAGTTTAGACATTTTTGGGGCTATTGTTGGTATTTAGGTTTCCCATTTAACCATGACATCTACTTACATTCAGAAAAGTAACTAATGCCATAAAGCTAAGATATCACCTATTAAGGGCATGCAATAGCTTAACCCACATTTTGGCAAGGTACAATCAGTCCGTAAACGCACTTACCTGACTCACATATAAGATTGATAAAATGATTTGTCAAGTAATATGTTAAAATTAAAACTTATGTTCGTATTTGTTAAATATGTTATGACTCTTTATGACAACAAGTGCAGGCAAAAAGGGGGACACATTCACAGCTAATGAGGTCTTAAAAAAATTAGCAGGAACATTTATTAAACTTGTTGTTGCCTAAATAAGCTGATTCCAAAGAACCACAGTAGAAAATCACTTGCTACAACCACCCTGGTTACAAACAAGTTACCTTTAGTTTGGATTTCGAGAATAATAGATTCATTTTACAAATGAACTAATGAAAATAAAATGTTATAGGTGTTAGTGGTCAGGATAGGCAAACATTTAAAAAACTAGTCAAACAACATAGCTTCGTTTTCTGATGTTTGTCAAACCAATGTTAAGTAATATAGTCGGTGCATTCTTAAGACCGAACNTTGCCTAAATAAGCTGATTCCAAAGAACCACTATAAAAAATCACTTGCTAGAACCACCCTGGTTACAAACAAGTTACCTTCAGTTTGGATTCCGAGAATATTAGATTCATTTTACAAATGAACTAAAGAAAATAAGATGTTATAGATGTTAGTGGTCAGGATAGGCAAACATTAAAAAAGTCAACAACATAGCTTTGTTTTCTGATGTTTGTCAAACCAATGTTAAGTAATATCGTCAGTGCATTCTTAAGACCAAACGTCTAGATATTTCAGACATTTTTGCTGATATTGAGGGCACAATATTATTCTAAACACTCCTTTAGATGTATAAATGAACTTACAAGGGGATTATATTTCTTTTATTGTAACCCCAGAATACTAACAGCTAAAACTAACTAGAATCACGAGACACAAGACCAAGTGAGAAATAAGTTTTTTAAGAATTTATTTTTAATTTTAACATTTCTGAGATACAGCTTCATTTTAATAAAAGTTACTGTGCTCAAGGTAAGTTATACATGACAACATCTCATAGTCTGATACTCTACAACATCTTTAAAGTTTACCAAATCAAGGTTATGTTATATTAACAAAAAAAGGTTTACAGTACACCTCTTACCAGCTCCCACAATTTTCTGCTCATTTAAACATTTTCAGCATACTACAAATAGGAATCAATTCATTTCAGAAACACAGCATTTCTAGTGAAAGAAACTACACTGCTTTTCTTAATAATGTACAAGTTTAAAATGTTACAAAATCTACTAAATATTTCTTCTCTGGTTTTGTAACATGTTTGAACTTACCAACTTCAGTCACAACGTGCATAGTTATACCATAAGCAAATAATTAGACACAAACGTTTATAATTTGTAAATAAATTCAAAGTTACATGACCTACCACAAAATTTAAGGTCTACCATCTAAGCAAACTTCCTTGTAAACCTTACGAGCTCAAAAATGGCGTCGTTTTACTGATACCAGGCTTAACAAAAGATCTTGGAACAAAGTTGCGAGTTCACAAAGTCGAATCTACCAACCCGCCCTTCCAGTTTGACAATCAGCCATTCAACACTGGAGCCGTTGAACAAAAAACTGTTGGACAAGACCTCGGGTTATGACGTAACAACGTCATTTGTTTCCGGTTCACCTGGTGCGTGACGTGCTTTGTTATGGATACTGGGGAACAGGCGTGGTTTCAAAAATTAATGTTACACAAATTACACATTTTACCCTACTTTTAGTCCATATGTAAATAGCAATTTTTTTCTGAATTTGTACAAACCCTTCGTTTAGTTCTAAACGGTTAAATAATTTTGTGGCCTTTGCCATAGAAATAATACAACTTTTTTTAACAATAAAAAATGTACCTTTTCAATCGACGACACATCTCCCCTTTTAGAAATATAAAGGTCGACAGTGCAACGAAAGACAACTAAATTGTAACCACGTCAAGTCACCACACTGCCACACTACAACTTTTTGTATCTTCTGAAATATTTTACGTGAAACGGTATATTGCATCACAGGTGCCGACCGTACATGATTTTTTTTGAACACTTTTTATAAAGAATAAAAAACAACCGGACAACCATAAAACAGGAAAAACAAGTGGAAGTTTTTTATGTAATTTGTGTGAGCGACCTGCAACAAAAAGTGGTCATATTTGTCTCCTATTCCCAAAAGGTGTGATTTGGCAAGACAATAATAACATTTTGTTTGACAATCATGGTCAAACGTTTGGGGTTAAACGTTCGGGAACGGGATGTGGTAAAGGGAGTCAGAAAAGTTCGACTGACGTAACTGACTACGTCATATATTTATTGTACTTTATGAATGACGCGACAAAACTCCGGTAGGCGTCAGTGTTACATCACTTATTTTTCGCTGACACGGACAACTTATACGACACACATTTGACCACACGCGCAAATAAATTTTTAACCTGTGAACAACTCCGACATGCGCTTAAAAGTAGGTGGACCCAGTTAATCCGGTTGACATTTTTACGATTTGGCTGAGTCGCCACAATTTATGCGACCCTTCGGAGTGAAAATATACGGTCCCTACTTCGAGATACAACCACGGTAGTCGTGTTATCCAGTGAGGTGCAATCATGGGGTGCAAAAGCTGCTTTTTCTCGCCACGAACTTTTTCGATATGGATTGGTCTCATCATTTTCACGCAGGTAGGCCAAACATTGTTTTTTTCGATTGTACCCGTCTTTGCATGCGGTTGAAATCTACAAGATGCCTATTTTGAGGCCTGGTACTAAGTAAAAATATATAGTAAGAAGTATGATGATGTTTGTGCGTTTTATTAAAAAGAGTGATTAAAGTTGTCCTCAATTTTTTTCTGTTTTGATGCAGATATATTGCGGAGCATATACCAAAAGCGTCCTTACAACTATTGAAAGAAGATATCAACTTTCCAGTACAATTTCCGCTGTGATTGCTACCGGATCACAGATTGGGAATTTGACTGTCATGTTGTTTGTAAGCTATTTTGGACAACGTTACAACAGGTGACAAAATGAAAACATATGCGATTCAAAAATAATTTTTGCACGTTTTTTTGGCGTTAAAAGTGCGGGAGTTTTCATTTCCAGTTATGTCTGAATTCTGAACCAGTGGTTAAAAATGGCTTCACCGCACGTTGTTAGGGTTTTAAAAAATTATCTGACAGTATCCGAATACCGTTGTGTTAAATGTCTGACAATTCTGGAAAAACCAACAAAACCTTATCGTACTTGATTAAAAACATCACCGCAAGAGACCTGTATATAGTGTGCATTGATGCAACGGTGATGACAACAGCGATTGTCAACACGTTTGCAATACAATGTTTTTAATTTATAGCGACTCTTCATGTACGTTATGTGTTCCTAATTGTACTTACTTTTTAAAATCCAGGCCGAAAATCATNGGACCCAGTTAATCCGGTTGACATTTTTACGATTTGGCTGAGTCGCCACAGTTTATGCGACCCTTCGGAGTGCAAATATACGGTGCCTACCTTTGAGACACAACCACGGTAGACGTGTTATCCAGTGAGGTGCAATCATGGGGTGCAAAAGCTGCTTTTTCTCGCCACGAACTTTTTCGATATGGATTGGTCTCATCATTTTTACGCAGGTAGGCCAGCACACTGTTTTTTTCGATTGTACCCGTCTTTGCATGCAGTTGAAATCTACAAGATGCCTATTTTGAGGCCTGATACTAAGTAAAAATATATAGTAAGAAGTATGTTGATGTTTGTACGTTTTATCAAAAAGAGTGATTAAAGTTGTCCTCAATTTTTTTTCTGTTTTGATGCAGATATATTGCGGAGCATATACCAAAAGCGTCCTTACAACTATTGAAAGAAGATATCAACTTTCCAGTACAATTTCCGCTGTGATTGCTACCGGATCACAGATTGGGAATTTGACTGTCATGTTGTTTGTAAGCTATTTTGGGCAACGTTACAACAGGTGACAAAATGAAAACATATGCGATTCAAAAATAATTTTTGCACGTTTTTTTGGCGTTAAAAGTGTGGGAGTTTTCATTTCCAGCTATGTCTAAATTCTGAACCAGTGGTTAAAAATTGCTTCACCGCACGTTGTTAGGGTTTTAAAAAAATTATCTGACAGTATCCGAATACCGTTATGTTAAATGTCTGACAATTCTGGAAAAATCAACAAAACCTTATCGTACTTGATTAAAAACATCACCGCAAGAGACCTGTATATAGTGTGCATTGATGCAACGATGATGACAACAGCGATTGTCAACACGTTTGCAATACAATGTTTTTAATTTATAGCGACTCTTCACGTACGTTATGTGTTCCTAATTGCACTTACTTTTTAAAATCCAGGCCGAAAATCATTGCTTTTGGTTGTCTGCTGATCATATTCGGCTTTTTACTGTCAGCATTGCCCCAGTTCATAGGCAATCGATATCACTTTGATGACATCTCCGTTAATGTTACAACTGACGACGGCACAAACGCTGTTACTTGCAGCGCCAGGTGAGGTAGAAAGTTGTTACATTTGTCCTAACAAAGAGTTATATGAAAAAATGTTACATAGCAGATACATCAGCGTTAAGGCATAATAGAGTTCAACTGGTGTGTCAGGAAACCCTGTACGTCTCCTAAATAAATTGTATTACATCACGTTTGAAAAATGAAAGCATCACCAGAAGTTTGTTAAGTCGGAGTAGAAGTTCTAGTTTTATAAAACGCTTTTTTGGGCCGAATAAAATAGGACAGTGGCCCACTTGGCCTGCAGCCGATAAGCCCTTTACACCATAATATCGGTTGTCTTCGTGTTCTCGGGTGCGGAGTCAAAAATCGCGAAGCTTGTCTGCTCGCTTCAGAAACAATCAAAGGTTTTGTCTGTAAAACGTTTTACGCTTGTGTTTGATGTGGCAGCGGACGAAACGCGACGGAAGTGGACTGCGGGGTGGTTACGGAAGCCAGAACATCATCCAACACCTTTGTATTGATTGTAGTAGGGATTCTAATAACCGGAGTCGGTGGTTCAGCGGTTCAACCTCTTGGTTACTCGTACGTTGATGACCATGCTACGGAGCACAATGCGGCTGTATACATAGGTAAGCAAGATTCTAACGTATTGTATGGTATTTTGTGCAGAGTAATAGACAATAATAGGAACCCAAGATACGGACTTTAAGAGTAGCTTAGTTAAAAACTTAACTGCCAGGGAATTTGTGTTGAGTGAATACATGTTATTGCAAACGTTTCGACAATCGCTGTTGTCATCATCACTGCATAATGACGAGAAGCATAAAATCGTGCATTGTATGCACAAATGAGGTAATGACAATCATATTCAACACTGTTTTTTTGTAACTAATTTTCAGGTATCATGAACTCCATTGGGCTGATCGGTCCCATGCTTGGTTATGTTATGGGCGCCGTGTTTCTGAAAGTATGGGTCGATGTGGGCTGGGTGGACACAGGTAAAGAGATTTACATGCGTTTTTTGTTGTTGAAATTTACCACCGACTCTTCGCCATCAGACACTGTTACAATCAACCCGCGGCATACGGCCTGGGTCGGTGCATGGTGGCTCGGGTACGTGATCGCAGTTTTCTTGATGATTGGAGCCAGTTTGCCCTTGTGGTTTTATCCGAAGGCAATAGAAAAAGAAAAGGAAGATGGCAAGGTAAAATATTAATATTTTTTGCCGAAGGCAATAGAAAAAGAAAGGAAGATGGCAAGGTAAAATATTAATATTTTTTGCCGAAGGCAATAGAAAAAGAAAATTAGTTATTTCCGCCGGCCACAAATTTCTCATTTGGGACCCTTTGGAGGGTACGTAGGTATATAGCGGATTACGCCAGACCATGTATAAAGCTCCAAACAAAAGATGTTGTAATATGGCTTTAGTTTAAACTAAAATGATTTTTTTGACAGCTTTACAAAAAAAATTTGATTTTTAAAATGCATACGTGTCAATACACGTTGCCACCAACTATATAGCAAATAAAGTTTTGTGGTTTAAGGCGCCTGTACAGGTTTCCGATGCTACAACTGCATCACACTGCAAACACTTGGTCATAGTTTTAGCGGATTAGCGTCCTATAGTTGCCATATACAAAGATACCACATACGTGCATTATTTGCTACCATATCCCTGTCAACATGCTACTCAAACAAAAATACGGTCTTTTTGCGTGTTGTACAGCGTTGCATGTGTTAAAACATATAATGCCGTCTCAGGCGATATTAAATGGCTGTTTAACATGTTTTTAACGGCTTTAGTATCAGCACAACACTTACCATACAAAGCCACGACTGTATTGGAACATTATTTGTAGAACTTATGCTACCGCACATGTTCTAGTGCAGTGATCCCTAACCTTTTTCCTTGTCGATGCCCCTTTGAAATCATCGTGCCCCTTTACAGTAGTTTCCAGGAAAGTAATTTTGTTTTCATGTTCAAACAACAAACCATCCTTGGGTACGAGCGTAGAACCCTTGCTATGCACTGATAATGACAACAGATTGTCTGAACGTTTGCAACAAAGTGTATTCACTATATGTACAAGTTCTCTTGCAGTTACGTTTTCAATTAACCTGTCCCAGTGCTTTCCGATATG
>QXVZ01031253.1:0-18911 GCA_008931825.1 Phallusia fumigata
GTGGGTATTGAAAATATATCCAATGTAATAGAGAAGATAGTATATGTGGAGAACATCATTTTGAGGTGGTAGTGTATGTGGAATGAAAATATGGGGAACGCCACCTCTCTAGTTTTGTTTGTTATGAGGTCATAATGTATCTAGCGAAAGGGAAATCCCCATTTTGAACAGTTTTCAAATTTTGCAGTTGAGGACTGTGGGCATGCATTGTGAAACATTTTTGTGGGTTCCTTTCCCTGAACCCCATGGCCCCAAGGGTTACCCACTAGACATCAAAATTTTTATTAAACAAATCAAATTATTAAACAATGTTCGAATTGGTTGAAATTTACCTCTAGCAGGGGTGGGCGAATCTGATCAATGGAAGAGTCACTTGTGGAAAACTACAAGCACCAGCGAGCTGCAAAATCAGTTAGTACAGTAGTGTCAATGCAGGTACAATAAACAACAGTTTCTTCCATACAACAATTAGGTCCTTTTAGCTTTTTCAGTCTATATAGTTTTATCCTTTATGATAGTCAACATCAATGTTTAAATTTAATTAAAAACTAAGTCGACAAACAAAAAATTAAGGGACTTGGATAAGTGAAACCATATTTTGCCATTGTCTAATCCTACAGTAACTAACTGGCTTCCAAACACATTTTAAATAATCCCATACAAGCCTTAAACTTGTGTTAATTAAAAAATGTGTGTCAGCTTGGAGTGATACCTAAACCTTATGAGTTTTAAATCAAACTTTTACTCATAAAATAACTTTCACCTAACCGGCATTCACACATTTTCTCTCAACTCAGATTTGTCTGCCTGAAATTTAAAACTGATTTTTAAACTGATCATGTCCTAAAAATAGGGATGTTCAAAGTAGACTATCGAATCCTAAGGATTCGAATCCAGGCAGATTCAAATCCAAATTTGCAAATTTGCAGGTAATTGGAACCGGTATTATTTCGTCCAAAACGACATGTATATGAACGTGCACACTACATCTGCACTTAATGTTAATGCGAGTGGCATTCACAGACGCAACAGTACCGATACAACGCCGCTTTTCTGATTTGGCTAATATATTAAACGTGTACTAAGGCACAACAAGTACTGGGAGTAATTGTTTTGTACACTAGACCCTAGTTAAGGCATCACTTTCTGGTTGCAGCTGATATAATAGAGACATTAGGTACTTCTAAAAGTTAAATAAATAGTCTTTTATTTTTTGTTGCTTGCAATTCTTTGTGTTATTCTGCCAAAATTGATATAAGACTTGGATTCGATGTGGAATGAAAGTATGGAGAATGCCACCTTTCTAGTTTTATTTTGAAAGAACTCTATCATCATTGAGTTGGTAATGTGCTTTTTCCAATCAACCACTATCAAAACATCAGGCTTAAAACAAACGACTTATGCTGTGTATATGGGTACATGCGCTACATGCAGTATATGGGTACATGCGCTACATGCAGTATACGGATACATGCGCTACATGTAGTATATGGGTACATGCTCTACATGCGGTACATGCGATACTTTATGTTTTAAAGGGCTCCTGTAGTATTACCTAAATGACACTATGCGTTGCCAGAAGAAATTTTAGATTTGTTAATTTTAGATTAGTGTGAACTAATTCGCTTGGATAGTTCGGAAATTACAGACTTCACACAAGTCCACAATAAGTTGTGGTGACAATAACCTCGACTTATCCATCAGTAGGATTTAAGCAGATTTAATTAACGTTGTTACCATAGGTGTAGCCCAGTGGTCGGCAAACTGTGGGCCGCGGCCCAATTGTGGGCCGCCTAGTACTTTTTAGTGGGCCGCGCAAACCTTACTTATGTGGGCAGCGTGGTGTATAGGAGCTGGATCCTGACGCGATTGCGAGGCCAAAGCACGGAGTCGTACTCCATTGCAACATGTGAGGTTATTTGACATAACAAATAATTGTTTGAGGGATACATTGTGATGAAACAAACAACAGTTATTTGACAAAACAAAAGTAATTGTTATGTAACAAATGAATTGTGATGGAACTATAAATGTCTTGAACTCATGAATAGCAAAGTAAAGTGTACTCGACATGAATTTAATTGGCCAATTTAAACAAACAAAAATGTGGTTTTATACACAAAAAAGATTGATTAATGTTAGAAGACATTTTCAATGCAATTTTATGAAACAAACTTGTTTGTGTGGGCCTCCAGGGGGGGGGGAATAGGGAATTTGGGCCTTCGTAAAAAAAGTTTGCCGACCACTGGTGTAGCCCATTGGAGAAAGACGCTTGAAAATCAGCTCAAGCTTGCTGAAAGTTTGTTTGTTATGAAACAATACATTTTAAAGCATTGGTTAATTTTGGCGAGACAAATCTGTTTAATCGCACAGTCAATTTGCCAAGCTTTTTTATGTGCTTAACCGGTATCATTACAAAAAGAACACGTTGTTAACAGGGATGCTAATTGACACTTCCCAGCATAAATAACGTTGCTATGATGCTCATCCAAGCCACAGAAATGCTTTCTAACTTGAAATTTACAACATAAACTAGATCAAAGTTCACAGTGCAGAAGACGACGACACACATTAAACATTCATACATTGGGCCACATGTGTGTCGAGAAGGTTAGAAATCAATACACATTCCTTTTTTCCCACTAGTGAGTAAAGATTTCAATTCTTGGTTTACTTTCTTGAAATGCAATTCTTGACAAGTGATAGGCTACAGTATGGCATTTACAATCCCTATGCAGTAAAACTGATAATGTGATTAACTTCATCTGTAGTGTAGTCCCTTTCATCTGTAGTGTAGTCCCTTTAATTTCCTCTGGTTGCACCACTGCTCGTATCAGTACAAAGTGCAGATGAGTTACGATTGCATGTTTATGCTTTGTGTTCAAAAGAAATATCAATTTTTTCTCCTGCAGCTTTTCCACTTTTGATATTAAATGGTTGACAGATTTGGACAAAAACTTTTATAGTAGATATTGACTCCATAGCCTCATCAGTTCATTAGCCCTGAGTAGCTGTGTTTACCCCTTAAGCCTAAAAGTTACTTGCTAATCTTATAAGGTTTGTAGAGTGGGCCACAGAGGTGTGTCATTTTATTTTCTCATTAATTTTTATAATTACCAGCTCAGAAGATTATATGAAACGTATTAGAAATATCTGTTACAATTTGAATATGTATCTACACAATCTTCTAGTTTGCATGTGTGGGAACCCATGCATAATGTAGTGAATATAATATCCAGCCACCCTTTTAGTTTAAAATTACCCTTACAGCCCAAAATTGTGTTTCAAGCAGCCCAGCAACTGATTTTATACCACTGCTTTACAGATAAAACATTCAGTTGTGTTTGTGACAGTCATTCAATTTGTGTTGTGGTAACTGAAATGCATTTGCTTTGTTGTGCTGTACATGATAGTGCATTACATTAACTTAGCTCCTTTTTTACAGTAGTTTTTCAGAAAAACTTTAATTTAATGTGTCACAGAGAAGTTTCAGTATTAAAAGTGCATCACTGAAACCACATTAGAAATGGTTATTTAGAGTTTGCAGTTTGGTTTGCTGTGGCTCGGTCAAATATCACTGCTGTTCACTATACTGATTACTGGGGCCATTGGTTTAAACCATGCTTTTGACAAAGAGATTGTAATTGGCATAGTGTCAGAAATTAGTTGGCTAAATTTCAAAAATGTAATCTTTACCTTTTGTTTACATTTTTTGTTCTGTATTGTAAACTGATCATGCCCTCTAAACAACACTACCAATTAGCAATTGCATATATGTGAGGACCCACACATTTATGCATGCAGAAACAATTATGAGAACACCACTTCTCTTTCTTGTTTTAACCAAACCATGTTGCAATTGCCTTTTCATTTGTAACAACTGCTCACTGTTAGATAATTGCTTCACTGTATTGCACTGTACAGTCTACAACATTGTAATCACTCGGCTGACCAACCAACATTAGTACTGTGCATATAACTTCACAGTTAATTGTAATGTTTTTTGCCTAATGCTTTTTGCGTGTTCAGAAGCATAAGGGTAATCAGCCAAATTGATTATGTCAAAAAGTAGATGAAGATTGTCCTCTGCGAATCTCAGTTGTATAAATCCATTCTGGCCTGTTTGCTCTGTATACAGTAATCCTAGAATATTTTATTCCATCTTCACAATTGGTTCTTTTTAGATCTCCTGATCTGAATATCTCTTTACAATGTCAACCTCATACACCAAACCATGTTGCAATTACATAACAATTGCTTACTGTTAGAGACTCACTTCACTACATTGTATCCACAATCTTCCACAACTCCATAACATTGTACTTGGCTAACTAACTGCCATTTTTACAGCGCTTTTGATATAACAGTCAATTGTCATGTGTATCCTCAAAAGATTTTGGGTATTCAGTGCATAAGGTTATACTTTATTGCTTTATTATGAGTCCCCTTGCCTGAAGGGGACACATATTGTTTTTACTATGTTTGTTTGTTTGTTTTTTACCCTTTAGCTTGTCCATGCCGTTTTCCCATGACATGTTTATGGACCAATTAGTTGCTACATGGCCAACAGCTAACTACAAGTTTTTCCACAATTCTTGCACAAAACAGAAAATTACTGTGGTGCAACTTTAAGCGATTGATTGAACAGTGTTATGACCAACACGTTGCAGTAAAGCAGACATTTGGTCAGGACTGCTAGATGTTGTTTAGCTTGTGAAAATGTAAATGTGTTGCAGTTTTTCAAATTATTTTGAGAGCCAAAATCAAGGTTTTTTGCATGAGAGCTTTTCAGGGCAAAAATCAAGGATAAAAAATGTTTGTTTTTTATTTTTATGGCTAAAAATGGTTATAACCTGATCATAAAAACCTGTTTGGGTACTGTGGCACACAAAGTCGCATTTGTGTTACAATTATATAAATCTGGATAACAACTAATTTTTTTTTCAGATTTGGCTTGAAACACAATGCCTCCAAGCTACCTTCAGAAAGAAATAGAACTTTTATTTTACAAATATGGTTTGTTTGCATCACGTCATCCAGTTTCTATGATTCTGTTCTCTGCAATAATGGTCTTTTCTTGCTGGTAGGATGTGATAGATAATCTTTTTCAATAAATGTTCTGTACTGGTTATTTATTTTGTTTAACCCCATAGCCCCAATGGTTATCCCGCTAGACCCCAATGTGGTGCAAAAAAACCTGCATATTTCGCATGAAATACTTAGGGGATTTCGATGAAACTTTCACAGCTGGTAGATATGGTCATGGTGATGTGTCATCAGTTTCGTTTAACCTCACAGCCCCACTGGTTACTTCGCTAGCCCCAAAATTGTAAAGCGTTTTTGACATGCATGCACACCACAAATGTTAGTTTAGTGTGGACTATACACACAGTTTGGTGATGGCACACACTGGCTTTACCACGCCAGACAAATAACATGGCAGTAGACAAGGGGAAACCAATAGTGTGAGCCATGAATATTGGGAGTTAATAAGGTCACAAAGCGTCTATAGCGAAAAGGGAAATCCCCATGTTAAACAGTTTCCAAATTTTGTACATGGGTCCCCTTCCTGAAGGGGACACATTGTTTTCACTGTTTGTTTTTTTGTTTTTTTCTGCCCTGCAGCTTGTCCATGCACTTTTGGCATGAAATGTTTGATGGATTTGGATGAAACTTTCACAGCTGGTAGATATGGTCATGGCGATGTGTCATCCATTTCGATTGACTTCTTAGCCCCAAGGGTTACCCCGCTAGCCCCCAAAAGGGTAAAATATTTTCTTGCACTATGTCCAAGCACTTTGGCATCAAGTGTTTGGCGAATTTTGGATAAACTTTTACTGTTGGTAGATATGGTCATGGAGTTGTGTCATTAGTGTTGTTTGACCCTATATCCCAACGGTTACCCCACTAGCCCCCTAAAATGGGGCAAATAGTTAAACGATCTCTGAATTAGATGAAATTTTAACAGATTGAGTAACATGTCATTGTGGTGCAATAATTAACGTTTTTACCCTACAGCCCCAGCAGTTACCCCACTAGCCCCCTAATATGGGGCAAATAGTTAAACAACCTCCGAATTGGATGAAATTTGGTAAGTTTGTATAACATGTCATTGTGGTGCAATAATTAATGTTTTTACCTTACAGCTCCAGCAGTTACCCCACTAGCCCCCTAAATGGGGCAAATAGTTAAACAATCTCTGAATTGGATGAAATTTGGACAGTTTGTGTAACATTACATTGTGGTGCAATAATTAATGTTTTTACCCTATAGCTCAGCAGTTACCCCACTAGCCCCCTAAAATGTGTAATATTATTAAACAATGTCCAAACTTGATGTAACATGGACAGTTTGTAGAACATGTCTTTGTGGTGCACTGATTGCTTTGTTTATATCTATAGCCTGGACATGTTTTCTGAAAAACCCAATATGTACAACTTTGCATGTGTGGGGACCCATGCGTTTCTGCCAGCAGAAACAATTATGTTATAAATAGCGCAGGTAACTATAAGACCCAATGTAATATAATGTGTGGAATATATCCTCTTTTAATATCGGGTAATAGTGTACATAGAATATCTATATATGGTAAGCCACCCTTCTAGTAATAGTTATGGGTCCCTTTCTGAAGAGGACACATATTGTTTTCACTCTGTTTGTTTTGTCTGTTTCTTTCTCCCCTGCAGCTTGTCTATGCACTTTTGGCATAAAATGTTTGATGGATTTGGATTAAACTATCACAGCTGGTAGATATAGTCAAGGTGGTGTGTAATGGGTTCAGTTTAACCCCATAGCCCCAGTGGTTACCCCGCTAGCCCCCTAAAAAGTGTCAAATTGCTAACAACCTCTGAATTGAATAAAATTAGGACAGTTTGTATAACATGTCATTGTGGTGCAATACTTCATGTGTTTCACTCAGTAGCCCCAATAGTTACCCCACTAACCCCCTAAAATGGGTCAAATTGTTAAATGATTTCAGAATTGAATTAAATTTGGACAGTTTGTATAACATGTCATTGTGGTGCAATAATTGATATCTTTCACCCCATAGCCTGAGCAGTTTCCCTACTAGCCCCCTAAAATGGGACAAGTTGTTAAACATTTTCTGAATTGGATAAAAATTTGAACAGTTTGTATCACATATCATTGTGGTGCAGTAGTTGATGTGTTTCATCTTAGAGCGCTTAAATGCAGCAAATTAATAAAAAATGTCTCAATTAGCTGAAATATAGACAGTTTGTATAACATGTCATTAGATAAATTTGTTGCTGTCTTCACCCTATACCCATATCAGTTAACTTTGTAGCCTTTTAAAGTTTGTAGGTTAGGTCATAGTTACTTATATTATTAATTCTGTCATTTCATGTTTAATTTACATAAAATTCAATAAAAAATATTTGCTTCTGTTTTGTACATATATTCACAGTACTCCACAATTATTCTGCAACTTTGCATGTGTGGGGACACATGCATTTTTGCCTGCAGAAACAATCATGTTATAAAAAGCTTAGGTAACTGTAGGACCCAATTTAAAATAACATGGTAAATATATGTGTGTTTTTAAATGGGGTAATAGTGTAGGTGGAAATTCCATTTGGTGAAATCCACCCTTCTAGTTCCATGTGATAATGACTAGAATGATTAATATGCATTCCTCTCCCTCCATAGCAGGGGTACATAGCCTTTTTGCTATTGCCACAAAACTAAACAACTACACTGCCGCAATCCAATAGCTCTTTCAATGGCTAAANAGCAGAAACAATTATGTTATAAATAGCGCAGGTAACTATAAGACCCAATGTAATATAATGTGTGGAATACCTCCTCTTTTAATATCGGGTAATAGTGTACATAGAATATCTATATATGGTAAGCCACCCTTCTAGTAATAGTTATGGGTCCCTTTCTGAAGAGGACACATATTGTTTTCACTCTGTTTGTTTTGTCTGTTTCTTTCTCCCCTGCAGCTTGTCTATGCACTTTTGGCATAAAATGTTTGATGGATTTGGATTAAACTATCACAGCTGGTAGATATAGTCAAGGTGGTGTGTAATGGGTTCAGTTTAACCCCATAGCCCCAGTGGTTACCCCGCTAGCCCCCTAAAAAGTGTCAAATTGCTAACAACCTCTGAATTGAATAAAATTAGGACAGTTTGTATAACATGTCATTGTGGTGCAATACTTCATGTGTTTCACTCAGTAGCCCCAATAGTTACCCCACTAACCCCCTAAAATGGGTCAAATTGTTAAATGATTTCAGAATTGAATTAAATTTGGACAGTTTGTATAACATGTCATTGTGGTGCAATAATTGATATCTTTCACCCCATAGCCTGAGCAGTTTCCCTACTAGCCCCCTAAAATGGGACAAGTTGTTAAACATTTTCTGAATTGGATAAAAATTTGAACAGTTTGTATCACATATCATTGTGGTGCAGTAGTTGATGTGTTTCATCTTAGAGCGCTTAAATGCAGCAAATTAATAAAAAATGTCTCAATTAGCTGAAATATAGACAGTTTGTATAACATGTCATTAGATAAATTTGTTGCTGTCTTCACCCTATACCCATATCAGTTAACTTTGTAGCCTTTTAAAGTTTGTAGGTTAGGTCATAGTTACTTATATTATTAATTCTGTCATTTCATGTTTAATTTACATAAAATTCAATAAAAAATATTTGCTTCTGTTTTGTACATATATTCACAGTACTCCACAATTATTCTGCAACTTTGCATGTGTGGGGACACATGCATTTTTGCCTGCAGAAACAATCATGTTATAAAAAGCTTAGGTAACTGTAGGACCCAATTTAAAATAACATGGTAAATATATGTGTGTTTTTAAATGGGGTAATAGTGTAGGTGGAAATTCCATTTGGTGAAATCCACCCTTCTAGTTCCATGTGATAATGACTAGAATGATTAATATGCATTCCTCTCCCTCCATAGCAGGGGTACATAGCCTTTTTGCTATTGCCACAAAACTAAACAACTACACTGCCGCAATCCAATAGCTCTTTCAATGGCTAAAGACATGCTTAAGAATCAAAATATAGTAAGATCCTGATTGCACTGTAGTCAGTCATATCCCTGTAAGGTCAAATGTAGGCAAACTGACTATTCAATGTGATAATTTCTTTTACAATACTGCGTTTCTTGCATATTGCTTACTTTTAGCATAATGAATGTTGATCAAGAACAATTTGGTTTTGGAACAATGTAACAATGACCGTAGATTCACTGCTTTCACAGTCAAATTGCAAGTTTGAAGTCATAAACACCATAACATGCCAAAGCTTGTTACTTTTTAGTGACTCACTTGTTCTTTTCTTTACATGTTTGTTTTTATCCAGCCAAAGAGTATTTATCAACACATGGTCGCCATACATACACTTAAATACATATGTGCGCAGCATCATAAAGTAGTATTTGCGACCGCTTGATTGTGCAACCCTGCTCCATAGGCTTTAGCTAGGAACCATTTTTTTTAAATGTTTAAACTCTGATTTGAATTGGTTGGAATTATCATAGTTTGTGCATATCGTAGTGTATCGATTTCTTTGTTTGACCTCATAGCTCCTGCAATTACCTGTTAGTCCAGTAAAATATGTCAAATTATTAAACAATATCCGAATTGAATAAATTTGCATAGTTTGTGAAACATGCCATGTAGTGTATTGATTTCTTTATTTGACCCCATAGCCCCAGCAAGAAGTTCGGTCATGAAGAAGTAAAAAATTCATATTTGCACACCTGGAAGATGGGTTTCCAAGTTCACCCACATTACCTAGAAATTTCAAATTTAAATAGTTTGTACAATGCAAAGTATTTTGGTTGCTTTTCCCATTTTTCACCCCAAAGTTTTAAAAAAATGTTTGTATCGAATTAACAGAACCAATGGACATGAATCCGATTAACACCTAATTCAATGTTTCTCAAACTTTTTTAGCCCAAGGACCCCCCCCCCCCCCAACTTTTTTCTGAGGACCACCAAACAGAATTTCGTTGTGACATGCTCTCAAAATAGGCGATTTTATAATCACTTGCCTAGTTTAAGTCATCTTTTTGTGGACCACTGTGAGGGGATGGTGGACCACTTTGAGAATCACTGACCTAATTTATTTAATTGCATAAGGATTGTAAACACCAAAGCTTAGCCTACTGTTTGAACTTATTGATCATGCAACTTATTTCTGTTGTGTATTTATGTTTTTTTTAGGACACAAATCAGGTATTGTTTGTCTCCTTCCATGAAGGGATATTTCCTTCACTCTGTTTTTTTTTTGTTTTTGTCAAATGCTTGTTTGTCCTGCCGTTTAGTCAAAAAAAAATTCGGCACTAACTTTTGACCCAAGTTCTTCCATCGTTTAACTCTCAGGCCCCCAAAACTTGAAGATTCAAAAACATTAGACGAGCATGTTGCCTGTGACTTGACCAAAGGTTACTGTGGGTCAACCTATTGGTTAACGTGACTATAGGCTTTAAATTTTAACATAAAGATTATCATTGGAATGAAGTAAGAAATGATGTGGTTGTATTGGGCAAATGTGTTCTTTTTTGTTCCTGAATCAAAAACTGGTCATGGCCTATGAACACCACTATCAATTAGCAAATACATGTGTGTGGGGACCCAATTGTTTATGCAGTCCATATGTTTATAAGTAAAGAATCGTAAAATCCACAGGAAAGTAAGGACCCAATGTAACAAAGGAAATTATAAATGTGGAAAATATCATTTAGGGGGATGTGTAATTGGAATTTTAAGAACGCCACCCATCTAGGTGGTTAACAGCTATGATCCATCATTAATTTTACCAGATATTTTTGTAGTTACCCGTTGCTGAATCTTCCATTGCCAGGAAGTGAACCTGTGGCTTTCTTTTCACCTGTTGAAGATGAAAGTTTGTCTAATTACCCAATCGGAAGCCAAATTCTTTACCTAATGAAAACAACACTGGTGCCTAAATGGGTATAGGATTGTTAGTAGGTTTTCTGGTCCAAATGGTACATGTATTGTTTATTTTTTTATGTCATTTTTCGCATGACATTTTTAATCGATTTTGAGGAAACTTTTAACCTTTATTCCCATTTTTAATCTCTTAAGTAAAGTTTAAAAAATTATTTTCAGTTTTCTCCTCAGCATCAGACTGCCTATATACAACAGTTTTTGTTCAAGACTACAATTCATCGCAGGAACAATCTCAACAGTGATGCTCTAATGAAAGGATTTCTTGCAACTGTTTTTGAAGCTGTCAATGAGATAAAGCTGTTCAACAATAGGTTTGATTATAGCTGAACCAAAAATGTGGCTTACAATACATGTTTTTATTGAACTTCAATCTTGGCAGAGAAAAGTGAAAGTGACTATGTGTATTTATCTCAAAGTGCAATGTCACAAGATAAAGACACAATTAACACACTTATTGTAAAAGTACATTATAAAAATAACAAAAGTGTCAATGGCCCATGAATAAAGTGTATCATTAGGGTAGTCACAAAAGCCTTGCTTATTTTAACTATTGTTTACAATTTTTTTATTGTTTATAGAACTATATCTGTGTCTCAGAGTTGTTTTCATGTCAAGGAAACTGTAATTGAGCATAGACAGACTTTAAAAAAACTTTTTCCTGAGAACGGATGTCTCATAATATCCCCTGCATCCTTTTGGGATAACAGCAAAGAACTTCTTTTTTTTGATGATAATATTTTGCAAACCATCAACCAGTTTGAAGGAAAACCGATGGAGACATCTCAGTCCATCAAAGGTAAGTAGATAAAATATCTTTGGGATGTATTTTTAGGTTTTTGTTTTTCTGTATTTAGTATGGGCATCAAATATCTGACGAATAAAAAGAAGATTTTCAGGTTGGCCATTGCAATGCACCATGCCCCCTAAACTGAATATATTTGTTTATGCAGAGATTCTATTTGGCATTCCATCCAAGCACACTGGAATGAACAGCTCTAACTTTAAAAACAAGAAGTATTTTGCCTCATATGCTGTAACCCTTATTTTGCATACATATGATCACAGGTAGGTGATCATCATTTTTGTTGTTATATCAAACCTTCTATGAAGGGGCCACATGGTTTTCACCCTATTTTTTTCTTTTTTCTGACCAGCGCTGACTTGGTCCCATATTTTGGCCAGCCTCTCCATTGGAAACTTCTAGGGTGCCAGCTAATGCAAAAAGTCAATGCCAACACCAGTGGCGCAACTAGTGGGAGTTGAAGGGGGTGGGCAAACTGCCAATATAAAAAACGCCAAGGTCTTTAGAGATAAACTTTGGAGCACCCATTTTCATGCGTCTTCCTTTTCATCTGTCTACGCCAACGGTAACACAATCAATAACATCAACAGCTTTTAAAATCGCTGAAAGAAAACTTTATTATGCGATCCTCTAGAAACCTCCATTTAAATCCCACTGCCACATAAGTCAAAACGTATTTTTACCAAAAAAGATTCTGGCTTTTCGCAGATTTTCCGAACTATCCAAGCAATTTAATTTCCAATTACAAAACTGGCTAAAATATCTGATCTTTTCTTCTTGGTTAAGCATTAGAAGGCATGTTGCATCAGTGCGTGCGTTATCGTTCGTTGTGTGTTATCAGCATACATTCTCAGAGAAACCGAATACATCGCAATCATTATTTGTGTAAAGCCCAGTGTTAGAATGACGAAAGACGTTTCTCTGACTCAAAGAATATCTATTGTTACTATCGTAATGTGCCATTTCGTTGCTGTACTGACCTTTTGCCATGTAATATAAAGTTGATCCTCTGTTTAGTTCTGAGCGAATATGTGTCGGCGATGTACGGGAGTAAGTGTAATTAGGCGTATTATACACATGGACGCATATAAAAAGGGATGTGGCATGCCGACAAACCTACCCCCATAGTTGCGCCCTTGAATACCACCCCAGAAATTTCGTGAATTTTGTTGTATATTCTTCTTAAAACAAACATGTAAGAGGGGAGCGGTGTGTAACTTGATCATGTGTCAGATCACTTGAATTTGATCACTTTCACCAACCCACACAAAAGATTTAAACATGTGTTTGTCAGGTTGCTGAAAGACATTCATCATCATTTGTTGAAACGTTTTTCAAAACCTGAATTTGTGAAATCAATTCTCTGTCAAAATGAAACAAATGAAATATTTCCAAACTGCAAAACTCAGTCTCATGGAATAACCCATGTTCATTTCAAACCCCAGTTGCAGTACAAGGATTTAGTTCCATTGGTGTCAACCTACTTTATATTGGGTTGTTATATTTATTTTTCAGTTCGTAAGTATTACAAAATTCTGTTTACCTGTGTTTTTTTCAAAAATAGTAGCCAGACCGCTTTGGTGTGCTCAAAATAAAATAGTTTATGTTACTGCATAAAACAAAACTGTTTATAAGGTGTCATCATAAAAACTCCATGCAGAAATTATGTTATTTACCATTGGGAATTTTTACAAACCCTAATATGTTTTTTGCTTAAAAATATAATTTAACAATCTATAATACTTTTTATTACAGTAGTATAGGTACAGCTTCTTTCTTAACTGCATAAATATTTTCACAATGGCCTGTGCTATTGCGTCAGTATTTAGCTATATAGTTAATGCACATAACAAGTTAGGGTACACTGTGTTATTTGGCTGAATAAATTTTCCAAATGTTAATTGGTTACTGTTTCTGATACTTGTTGTTTTCCACAGGAAAAATCAATTTTGTTAAAAGTAAAATTGGTATGGCTTTTTGTGCTGTTGTCAGTGTCATGGCTTCTTTAATGATGGCGGTTGGTCTGTGTTCATTAACTGGTCTAACTCCTGCCCAAAATAGAGGGTAAGTAATTTGTATTTCGGAACAAACTTGTTTTAATGCACAAGCATGAAAAGAATAAAGCACTTCTATTCTCAAAGGGAAATGTTTCCCTACCTTGTTTGCATCATTGGATTAGAAAATGTTTTGGTCATTACAAAATCAGTTGTGGCAACACCAATTCACATGGAAGTTGAAAAGCGCATAGCTCATGGCCTAAAGCGAGAAGGATGTTCAATTGCAAGAAATTTGCTGCTGGAGTTTATTTTAATCAGTCTTGGGTATTTTACACTAATCCCAGAAATACAGGTAAATATCGGTACCTAAATATTGGGTCAAATATTTAAACAATGTTCATGTTGGATAAAAGATGGACAATTTGTGGAATATGTCATCAGGGTGCATTTACAGCTGTGTGTAAATTTTTACATACAATAGATAGGAATGTGTAGCAGGGTTGGGGAGACTGAAGTCAGTGACTTAACTCGAGTCACCCTTTTCAAAGACTTGACTCGACTTGAGTCCCGGCTTTGAAAAGGCTCGAACTTGCTAAACCATTAACTTTACCTCAAACAAAATTTAGGATCGAATAGACAAGGTAGCTTGTAGCTCCAAATGTGCAATGTCTACAGTTATTATGGGTCCCCTTCCTGAAGGGGACACACATTATTTTCACTCTGATTTTTTTTCTTTTTTCTACCTTGAGCTTGTCCATGTAGTTTTACCATGACATGTATTTTTTACTCTGAGCTTGTCCATGTCATTTTGCCATAAATACTTTTACAGCTAATAGATGTGATCGTTGTGTTGTGCCATCTGTTTCGTTTGACCCCATAGGCCCAGTGTTTACACCAGTAGCCCCAAAAGAGAAAACGTTTGCATGCTTGTAAACACCACAAACGAAAAGTTTCTGTGGTTATAGGGTTACATAAGTTAAAATGAAGTTAGGGTACATGGAGTATGAACCACTTCCCAGTTGTAAAAATGTTCAGTGAGTGGTGGTTCAAGTGGGAGATTGTCACCAACTTAGTTTTTTTTTTCTTTTTATTGCGCAAATTACACAAAAAAAAACAGAAAGACAGACGAGGATAAAAAAATAGCACCTATCAAATAGCGACAGGTTGGGCTAAAGGCCAGCCCACTTTACTTTAAAAGACAGAAGTTTCTCAGCATTTAATGCACTTACATATTCCGAGTTTTTTACCGCTTTAANCTTCGGACAACTCCTTCATGACCAAAACGTGGCCCCCCCCCCCCCCCCCCCCCCCCCCAAGAAAAGAAGAAAAAAAAAAACAGAGTAAAAACAATATGTCTCCCCTTCATGGAAGGGGACCCATAAATAGCACCTATCAAATAGCGACATAAGACGGAAGTTGCTCAGCGTTTAATGCACTTATATATTCCGAGTTTTTTACCGCTTTAAACATAAAAATAAACAAGGAGAGCATGGGCAATGTTTTTGCATACTTGCAGTGGTATATGACAAAACGCGCACATAACAGTAGACAGTTCAATAAATCATGTTCAACATGAGTTCCAAAAAGGAGTTTCAGGTTTTACTTGCAAGGGAATTAACAGTTTTGCCGAGATCCAAGATGTTATTTCTTCCCAATAGTTTTCAACATGTTTACAACAATAAAATAAATGCGATAAAGTTTCGGGGGCGTCTTGACTTAAAACGCACTGTTCGGTATCAGTTTTTTCAAAAGAGTGGAGAGTTTCGTCAGTTATAATGGCACGAAGGTTAAGTTTTATTTGAAACGAACGCAGTTTGCATTTTATAGTGCAATTATAGGTGTTTGAATGCAGCTCTTTCCAGGGGGTTGTATTTGGTGCGGGGCCCGTTGGGAAGTTCCGTTCCCAAATTTTTGTTGCTTTTCTGGGCGAACCGATGTTATTGTTTTANCAAATGCCAACACTATATGTAGTCAGAAGAAAAAAAGATTATTGAATAGAATGGTCATGTGTACAATCATATTGAATATTCTGTGTGCAAACAACTATGGTTGGGTATTTGACTGGTTAAAAAAAATTTGGTCAATTGACCGGTCAAATGCTTGTCAAATATGTCAAATATCGGTCAAATACTAAGAACACTATTGAAATGCAGTTTTGATTGAAAGTTAATGATAAGTAACAAAACAACAATAAGGACTGTTGATTTACTTTATGTACCCCATGCCTTTCACTAGATCTCATAAAACCTTTCAACATCAAAAAAATATCAGCTGTGCTGTTGCTTTAGTCTGGTGCTAAGGTTGTAAAAACGTATATAAGTGGCCGAAGCAACTACTATTTTTTGCCCCAGCTGCACCACAAAGGTACAACTAAAATTAATTCCACAATGCATCCAAATTTTTACTGATGCTGCAAAAAATCCATCCTCTTGACATAATCCTGTTACTTGTTGTGCCTATGCATCATTATAAATTCTTAAACGCCCAGCTGAGTATTAGCTAAAACTAAAACAAGCAGTGTTGATCAGCTCTGTATCATTTGTAAATGCCACTCGCATTGACACAAAGTGTAGACGAATTATGCAAGCTGATTCAGTCAAAATAGTATAAAATATGAAAGGATTTGAATCCTAACGATTCGATATTCTACTCTAAACATCACCAACTGTATAAAAGTTATATAGCTCANTTGCAGTGGTATATGACAAAACGCGCACATAACAGTAGACAGTTCAATAAATCATGTTCAACATGAGTTCCAAAAAGGAGTTTCAGGTTTTACTTGCAAGGGAATTAACAGTTTTGCCGAGATCCAAGATGTTATTTCTTCCCAATAGTTTTCAACATGTTTACAACAATAAAATAAATGCGATAAAGTTTTGGGGGCGTGTTGACAGAAAACACACTGTTCGGTATTATTTTTTTCAAAAGAGTGGAGCGTTTCGTTAGTTACAATGGCACGAAGGTTAAGTTTTATTTGAAACGAACGCAGTTTGGATTCATTTGTGCAATTATAGGTGTTTGAATACAGCTTTTCCCAGGGGGTTGTATTTGGTGCGAGGCCCAGGTCCCATTCCCAATTTTTTGTTGCTTTTCTGGGCAAACCGATGTATATTGTTTTATTTTGTTTACAATGCCTTTGGTGTCTTACACTCTTGAAATAACTGTGTGCATTCATTAACTAAACGTAAATTTATTTTAGAAGTGTCATTAGTTTGATCCCATTTGTGTGGCAAAGCGGCAATCATTTTAATGAAGGTTTTAAGCTCTTTATTACTTGAGCTAAATTTGTATTTTTTTGCTAATTGGTCATGCGTAAAATATTCCCCCACTGAATTTATTAAGTCGGAATGATCAAGTATTCCCGCATTGATGAGTGACTTTAAGTAGAATGGTTGCGATTTAAGTTTTACGCTCTTTAAAGCCCATAGTGACCTGCTGTGCATTTTGTTTGAATGGACCATATGGATAATCTTTCTTATGTCTGTTATTAACTTTCTAACCGTTTGTAACAGAACGATTTGAGCACATTGCTTTGAGGTCATTGGTAAGTTGCCTTAAACCCAGCACTCTAGCTCCATTACGGATAACTTATTGTTTTCTAAATGTTTCCAGGGAGCTTTGCAATCGACATCAAAATATTTTGAGACCCATTTAAGATTTAAAGATAAAATGTAAGAGTCGACGTCCAACATATTTGCACTACCATGTTCGACGTTTGCGATTAGTTTGGTTCTTTTTATTCTTTCCCACTTTGGGCCCCATACAAACTGGAACAATTTCGTTTTAAGTTTGCGTATATTGTCACCAACTTAGTGATCAAGAGGCCCGAGTGACTGTTTTGTGGCTCCCTCTAGTGCTTACCCTTTTAAATAATCTCTGATTGAAAAGAAATTTTAATATCATTAAGGTTGGGTTGGGTAAAATTACTAAACAATTTTTAAATTAGGTGAAATTTGGACAGTTTGTAATTTGGAAAACATGCCATTGCAGTTGATTTCTTTGTTTGACCCCATATCCCAGCAGTTATCCCACCAGCCCCCTAAAATGGGTCAAATTACTAAATAATGTTCAAATCAGGTAAAATTTGGACAGTTTGTTTAATATGCCATGATGGTGCATCAATTGCTGTGTTTTGCCGTAGAGCCCCTGCAGTTACCCCTCCAGCCCCCTAAAATGGGTAAAATTGGGTAATAGTGTATGTAGAATACCTATTATATAGTAAGCCACCCTTCTAGTATTTTATTTAAGATAATATCTGTGTATTTATTGAAAATAGCCCAATTGATGAAAATCCTTTTTGTTTAAAACTGGTTGTGTGGTGCATCCTGGTTGTTGTCTTTTGCTGTTGTTTGTTTTTAATTAACTGGAAACAAGGCCAAATGAAGTTTCAAGTGGGTATTGTACTACATTGTTGGCTGACAAACACAATTGTTTTTTCCTGATCGAGAGGTATGACACATATTTTCATAATTTTTGCATTATTATGGGTCCCCTTCCCTGAAGGGGACACATATTGTTTTTACTCTGTTTTTTTTTTTTTTTTTCTCCCCTACAGGTTTGTCTGCACCTTTTTTGTATGAAATGTTTGCTGGATTGGGATGAAACTTTCACAGGTGGTAGATATGGTCATGTAGTTGTGCCATTTGTTTCGTTTGACCCCATAGCCCCAGTGGTTACCCCACTAGCCTCAAAATTGTAAAACGTTTTTGACATGCGTGCGCACCACAAACGTTAGTTTAGTATAGACTACATAGACAATTTAGTAGTAACACAGAGATGCACCACTATGCCAGACAAATAACATGGCAGTGTTGTCTGACTATGCGGACAAAGGGAAACCAGTAGTATGAGGCATGAATATTGGGAGTTAATAAGATCACAATGCGTCTACAGCGAAAAGGGAAATCTCCATGTCAAACAATTTCCAATTTTTGTAGTTGTTGACTGTTGGGACATAAAATATTTTGTTGGACACAGGTGGTGAGTTTAACCCTTGGGCCTGGCCCTGATAGCTCCCGAAAATGGGTTAAATTATTGAACAATGCTCAAATTAGATAAAATTTGGACAATTTGTAGAGTATGTCATTGTGGTGTATCAATTTCTTTGTTTGATTCAATAGACCCAGCAGTTACCCCACTA
>QXVZ01031254.1:1261-12122 GCA_008931825.1 Phallusia fumigata
ATTTTTTTTACCCTATAGCCCAGCAGTTACCCCACTAGCCCCCTAAAATGTGTAATATTATTAAACAATGTCCAAACTTGATGTAACTTGGACAGTTTGTAGAACATGTCTTTGTGGTGCACTGATTGCTTTGTTTATGTCTATAGCCTTGACATGTTTTCTGAAAAACGCAATATGTAGAACTTTGCATGTGTGGGGACCCATGCGTTTCTGCCAGCAGAAACAATAATGTCATAGATAGCCAGGTAACTATAAGACCCAATGTAATATAATGTGTGGAATATATCCTCTTTTAATATCGGGTAATAGTGTATGTAGAATGTCTATATATGCTAAGCCACCCTTCTAGTTTCATCTTTGCGATTGCTCCACAGAGAAACACGTTTAACGCGTCATGTTTTCGCAGATCATATCACAACGTACCGATATGACGTAGAAGGTCACGTGTTTGCAATGGAACGTAGCGACGGTCAAGTGTGGTCAATCGTTTGCGACCATGTGGGATCGCCCATCGGAGTTTTCAACAGCGGAATGAAGATGGTGAAACGCATTAGGTGAGTGTTTTGTCATACAACGTCATTCTGATAACAGATTACACTAAACTGGTACTGTGTGATATAAAAAGTTTAACAAGTATAGTTTAACAGTATGTTTTCGTGTTATCCTTTAACATCAGGTATTCACCGTTCGGGCAAGTTCTTCACGACTCCCAGCCCTCCCTCTTCGTCGCCATCGGCTTCCGCGGAGGTATATATGACGTCACCACCGGTCTTGTTCGATTCTCAAGCCGCGAAACCCTGTCGCCACTATCGGCGCCCAAGATCACTCCGGAGTCGGTCCTGGGCAAAAGCTCAACCCGCGAGAAGAGCACAGGCCAGCTGCAACAAGCCGTAGATTATGACCCAATAGTTGGACAGTTGACGTCGTCGGGGGTTTACCGACTAAAAGACCTTGGAACTGAACTTGTACCCTTTACCGCTTTCCAAGTTGTCGACCCCGTTAACCCTGTGCCAGTGTTTAATCACATGACCGACACTTCATCGTGGTTAACCGCACTCGGGTTCAAGCTTCAGAACGTCGCACCAGACCCACAGATCGCCTCAAGGCAAAAAGTACGTTGTAATCAAGTTATAACTTTTAATGTACTTGTTCTTTTATTTCTAGTTGTAGTTTGCATGACTTATTGGCTTCTAATGGTGGATATATTTCTTTTGTAAAACATTTTTTTGGTTTTAGGACAAGTCAAGCGTGGAATGTCAGCTTTCCCAACACTTGAGGGCATACATGAGCCTTCAGACTGTTACACCGTCAGTGCTAGTCCCATCCCGTCCTAAGCAAAACGAGAAAGACGTGATCCCAGGTAAATGGATAACAAATTGCTTAAATGAGAATAATTGTGACCTATGTCACGTTTTTATACCACTTCGTTTGCGGAGCGGTTTTGAACACGTGAACTTGTTTGTTTCAGACGGAACCTTGTTCGCGCAAGGCCTCGTCCTTATTGTGGACCGCGGAAGTTTCGCCACACAAGTCCTTAACTCGGCGACCGATGATGTTAAGCGCCTTAGCGGCATCATCAAGGGCGCTGATGTCATATTTGGTAAAGATGCTGACTCAGCATCTGCCGCCATGAGCTTAACCCTGGAGGGAAAGCCAAATGTCTTCCTGGCCAAGTCGCCGGACTCCTTCGAAAAAGACAAGCAGACCCTGCGACTTGTTCCAGGTCACGACAGAATCCTCGACGGCGGGAGTTCGGAGTCCCTTGGGAGCACTGCTGCGACACCAGGTGGCAGTGATGCACCAATCGTGGTTTCGACAAATCTGAAACAGATTCGTGTTGAGACCGGTTACGCGGTCATAACAATTCTTTATGTGAACTCCGGTGCGGCGTCACGCTACCGTGACTACTCCTCAGAGGAAGTGGAACGTGACCGCGTCGCCAGTGAAGCATTGCAAAGGGCCGGGGAGGACGCGTGGGCACGCGAAAAGACCAAGATCAAGCAGGGTCTAAAGACAACGTGGAACGAGCAGCAAAGGCAGGAGATTCTGTCGCGAGGTTCCCTTTCCACATGGACGGTTGAGTTTGCGTTCGATGCGGACCTTTATCCCGAACTCGCGGACTCGGGAAGGAACGTTAAGTTCGTTAAAAGGACATGACCGCCACATGTACTTATTCCGCTGTCTATTTCAATTACATGCTAACTCCAGTTCGCTAAAAGTTGACTTGAAAACATATTTACTTCCACTTGTGTTGTTACAGTTTCAAAAACTGCAAAATTTCAAACAAATAAGTGCCTATCTATTTACCGGCCAAACCTTGCGTTCACAGACGTAGGTCGCCCTCTGTGTTCTCCACTGTGAGGGTGCCTCAGCCGCGATTCGCTGACTGCGCTGTTTTTGTTCGTTTTTCTTCTTCGTACTGTTTAAGCTCGTTGCCATAGCACCACAGTTGTTTTGCTGACGTAACAGACTTGTTTTTGCCGATTCTCGGACGCGTTTTCGCCGACTTTTGTGCCACTGTGATTTGCGCGAATTTTCTGTTTATTTAATTGCATTTTTCGCATTTTGAACGCACCTCGTTTTCGTCGGTACCGGTGCAAATTGCTTTTTCTAAGCAAAGGTCTCGCGCCTTGTTTGTTCCGTTGGCAAGTAGACGAAGGCTTGCTGTTTTGCTTTAGATAATCATATATGTTTCGCCTTGTACTTCTTTTTGCATGTGTACTGGCAGAGACCTTGCCAATAAACCTGGACGAAACGTTCTTGAGTATTCAATTTAGGTTGCTGTATTAGTCTGAATAAACTTGTTGTATGGCGGGGATATTGAGGGCTATACATTGGTTTAGAATTGCAAGCACGCAAAAAATCAATTTAATCTAGGTCGCATGTTTATTGAAAATAATCTCATCTGAAAGTTGTAGCGCAAAAAAAAGAGAAAACTTTTTTGGACGACCTTAAGCGAAAATACTGTTTTTTCGTCTTTGCATATTTGTTTGGTAGTCAGCTAGGTTTCTGGGTTTTTTTACGGAGAAGGCGAAACAATATTTTGTGGAGCGTTGCACTCCCCGAAAAAATAAATAAATTATAGTTTCACACTGATTCGAAAAGCAAATTTTCATGTTTAGCGGGAGTTCTTCAAAAATAAAATTCGTTTGTCGCGGTTGCTGGTGATAACTGATAACCAGAGTCATAAAATGTTTTTTGTTTCCTTTTTTAATGACAGCGCGAAGCTTTTTGCCCCTTTGCTGGCAGTTTATCAGCTGCAAAAGTTATGAAAAAGAAAGTGTGACTGCACGTCCTTGTCTAAATTTGCTGTATCATGAAAATGCAATGCGGATTGGTTTTGCAGCTTAAGCAATTGCTGATGTCAGCAAACTGCCACTCGAGCAGTAGATTTGATGGTGTGTTTTAGAACCCAGCTAGTGGGCTTGGTACCACAGGTTTGCTTGGTAGCTGTAGTTATTTTTTATTTTATCGATTTTCACGCATTGCATTTAATTTTTAACTTGGTATACCTGCAGTATTTCTGAGCTCCGAATCCAATGCAGTATCGTAATAACTTCACGAATCCAATCCCTGGCCCCAATAGCTTTAACCGCCAGCGTTAAGAGGAAAATTTACATTTTGCCCTGTCTGAGTGCATTACCTATTTTAAGTCCCAAGCAAACCTGTAAGTAGTACCCAGTGACTGTGAACCTGCATTACCAAGTGGAATTAATGCTTTGAAGGGTACTGGATGTGGTGAAAGATTTAGATTTGCGTTTGGTAAAGGTCTGTGAACAGTAAACAGTTTGTTAATCAATTTCAAGAAGTGCACATAAATTTAACTGTGGCATTAACATTTAAAGTTCACTATCTTTACACGACTTGTGATGTGTTGGGTACAATTACAGTTGATCTTTTTGCTGTTAAATGTGTCATCTAATCTAAAGCACATGATACTATTACAGCACTTATTTTTTTAATTTGCTGATTCTCTAGTGTCTTTAAGTAAACTGTTTTGGCCCATTGCAATGTCATTTCCAAAAGCTGCAATTAAAAGATTTAATGAGAATGGAGGTAGGTTTCAGTCTTTGTAGTAAACCGGTAAAACTTTTAGATATATAGACTTTTTTGAGTAACAATGCTTTTTAATATAATCCAAAAGTTGGCATGCTTCTTATTGACCTATGACTAAATTATTTTTATCCCTTAAGCCAGAATACAAGTTGTCACATTACATTTTCATTTTAAAAAAAACCTAAATGACAATTTTTTTGCATGGTACCTTTGTGTTGTTTGTCAAACTACAAAAATGCAAATTTTTTTGAAAACACCCTTATATCTCATGCAATACATGATGGTTCAATTTTGTGTTTTGACGAAAGTATCAGTTTGATGGCGAATATGGAATTTGTTGCAGGTTGTGCTCCAGCTCCTGGTCATTATTCAGTTTCGGAAAAGGAGAAAAGTTTCGGAGTGCTGAAGTTCGAAAACTACACTGACAGATTTAAACAGGAATCAGCAACATCAACTGATGGAACTTCTGATGTATTTGTGGCACCAGGAAATATCAGCTCATCTAAGAAGAAACTCAATTTTAATATCACTGCATCTCTCAGTGTAAGTTTTTGTCTGATGTAATTTTAAGTTTGTTTGTTTGTTTCACCAATTTTGTATGAATCAGAAAGTAAATTGAATGGGGATGTTGATGTGTTATTTTAACAAAATAAAAGTGTTGGACATGGATTATATCCTTTTGCAGAATAAATTTGTAATGCAATCATATGTCATCTACATTTTTGTGCAGAATAACAAGAAAGATTTAAAAACAACAACTATTAAAGCATCACCAAAGGGTGTGAACAAGGAAAAACAAGCCTATGAAAGAGAGGTGACCTTTTGTGTAGAAATGCATTTTTACTCTGCATGCTTTTATTGCTTTCACAACTATTTTACATTGTGCTGACAATCACATTCGGGTTAATTTCTTCATACGCCTGCCACCCATGTAAAATGCCCTCATCTGCATGTATAACTTGGGCTGTGTTTGTATAACTGTGTTTATACTTCTACTAAATACATTGTGTTTAAGTAACTGCAATGTACAAATAAGTTTTTACCGACTTGTTTTTTCCACAAATAAGTGTTGACCACTTTGATAAACATCAGAATACATTTGAAATAATTTTATTTGACATTGTTTCTTTAGATTCGCCAACTTTTGCAACAATGCAATGACAGGGAAAGAGATTTAAAAAACAGTCGACAGGAAGTGGCAAGACTGGAAGGAAGAGTCACTTCACTATCCAAAGACAAACTTTCACTTCAAAGTGACATTAATGCCGCTGAAAAAAACATTGCAGCTCTGCAAAAGAAGAATGAATTCCTGTTGATCAAGGTTTGTAGCAATCACTTCTAAAACAATGAAATCACACTTTTCTAAATTGCTTGTAATTCACAGGAGGCGAAGGAGAAGAAAAAGGACGATCTTGAACTGGATTTAAAGCGCTTCAAAACTCAGCTTACAACATACAAGCAGGTTAACACACAGTTCGGTGACAAAGTTATAAATCGAACATTACTGCTATTTTTTTCCAAGTCAGTTGTTCTGTATGTGATAACATTTCTTGTTAACTATTATAGCAACATGAAAGAGGTGGCATAAGAATACAAAGTCTTGAAACTGATCTAATTGCTGCAAAGGCAAGGATAGCAGCTCTTCAACAGGCAAACTCTGTTTTGGGTAAGTGCTTCCCTTTACATGCAATTAAAGTCATATGCAAAAACTTGATCAAAACAAGCATCCAATTCAGGAAATATCAACCTGTTAGTTCTGTTCTTTAAAAGTGATCACTAATTTTACCTTTAATCTGACTTTCAGAGGAATTAAATCAAGACATTGAAAAACATGGAGATGACGTTTGCCAACAAATTAATGCCCTTCAAGGTAAATCTACTACTTTCTCTGTACCTTTTCTAGCACTTAACGATTGCTGTGTATAATTACCTCACGTTTTCAGGTGTGACGGACAAGCTACGGGCGGAAAACGGGAGATTACAAGACGATTTGCATTGTTCGGATGCCAGACTGAAATCGTGCGAGTCTAAGTTCGCCGAGACCTTGGAAGCTGCACTTGATACAACCATAAGCGAGTACCAGAATAAACTAAAGGTAAACCCGAAAATTCCGATGTACCGGTCCGGTAAGGCATGATAATGCATGTGTTTGTTGGTTGTAACTAAATTTACATACCAACTTGCCTTTATTTTAAAGTCACAAGAACCCACGTCATAATGCAACTTTTTTAAATTAAAGAAAAAGCGTTTGCCAAGTCCATGACATGAGGCAGCACATACGTAACCAAGCGGTTAGTAGATAATTTTCTTTCAAGAATATTGAGTGACAAATGCCGTTGCTGCAAATCTCGTAAAGCCCAAAACAAAATCGAAAACGATCGCCACACCTGGTGTATATTGGAAGTTAAAAAGTTTCTGATTTCTTTGCCACCAGGATGTCCAAAATGAGCTCGATAAGCAAGTGGAAAGAGTGGAAGCTGCCAACACAAGAATACTCAAACTTTCCCCAGTCGTTGTGAACTTTGCTGATGCCCAGTAAGTATACAACATGTTTTTTTTTTTGTATTTACACTCACGCCGGGATCGCATTTTGGAACATGTCTTGTTTCAGTTCGAATATATGTGCATCTCATATCTAAGCTTAAAACAAGAAAGATAATATTTTTCACCCTTCAAAATCAGAAAATCTGCGAAAGAAGAAAACGAACTTTTGCTTCAAGAATTTCAACGATTCAAACTGAACCACGTTGATTGCGAACTGAAGCAAACGTGAGTTTAACGAACTCTTCTGTGTCTACCGTCTCCTACTTATACTTTTTGACAACAAGCATTGTTTTGCAGTCAGCTTAACTCGGAATTATTGTTGTACGTGGAGAAGCTGAAGGAAACAGAAGCGATCTCAGAAACTCTACGACATGAAATTAATGAAAAAACAGAAGAATGTACTCGGTAAGCAGAAACAAAGGTTTGCAGACGGCGTAATTTTGTTTAAACGTTACAGCAAGACCAAATGATTCGGTGGCCGCAAGTAACGCAAGGTTCTTGGTTGGTATGCTGGGTGTTTAATATATTCATGCGAGTTTGTTGTCACGGGGATTCGACTGCTGTACAGTTGGCTGCAGGTTCTTGGCGAGCAGGGCGCTTTTGTTTTGATGGTAGGAATCACGAAGTCGTTCGTGAGCGTTGTGGTCCGCCAACCTGTAATCAAATTAACTAAGTCAACAACCGGTGCTCGACTTGATACGTTGTTGCTTTAACGAGCTTGCCTCAAAATTGGACCAGCAATTAATTCGGTTTAAATTATTAAAGGTCCTGCTAGCAATTCTTTGCAAAGGTGTGTAAAATGTATAACAAGCAAACCAAGGGGACAAAGAAAGTAAAATCGCTGTCTTTGGTCACGTCGTTTTCACAGTTAGCTGGGTTACTGCTTGTTGGTGCATTTAACATAGACATAACAGGTTTACAACATGCTTATATTTGACCATCAAGTCATAACCTGACGCAAAACATATTTTTTAGTGTTACTTGTGTTTGAGGTAAGGCTTTTCTTCGCTGCTAATATGTATAGCGGATCGCAACAAATGAACAGCTGTTGTCAGTTCGGCTGGTCGAATCTTGATAGACAGGCCACGCTCGGGCCCCGCAATGTGGTAGTGTGTAAACATGGTCTGCAAAAATGTGTTCGGTTAAAACTTGTTTGATTAGGTTAAATACTGTAGATCGCTAAAGTTTTTCGCAAATAGAAAGGTTTTTGCATACCAGTATGTCATCCACCATGNTCGTCGCTTCCGTCAAATGAAACTTGACTTTTCTTGGGCGTTTTTGGTGATCTTGTTTTGCTGTTGCTTCTCAAAAGCTAAAGATTTTACATTGAAGTAAAAGTTTGGTTATAGTTTTAAAATTGATGTGATTTTCATCGTTTTTGTAAAAAACAATCCATATTAATCCAACTGCGTATTTTTATTTACAATACAATGACTAGGACTTAACTCGAGTCCTATCATTTGCAACAACCCGACACAATTTGAATAAGCGAGATAAATGAATCGACTGTGTGAGACTCGGGCTTTAATACCAACATTAAATTTATTTAAAATTTGATTTCCGTGAAAAGTTTTTCGTACCTTTCGCATCTCCTGTCGGAGTCCAACCACGTACTGGTCACGCTCGTAGTGCCCTTTGATCACGTGATCGGCCAGTGACGTTGCGTTTACTTGGAAGCTGTTCAGCAGCAGAAAGTGAGCGGCGTTGATCATCATCTGGTCGCTAGTAACCGACACGTTTCGTAGTTTTTGCAGGGGCAAATAGGCAAGACTTTGGACGTTACTAGAAATGAACAGTTGATCAATTTTTTACTCCGAACAGCGGTTTTTAGCTCCTGAGGACTGCTAACCATGCATTATTGAGTGAAAGAGTTGTACTACAGCCATAGGCGAATCTCGGGGTGACAGGGGTGGCTGCCACCCCATTGGAAATTTCTAGGTTGGCGGCCATTATAAAAATTCTATGCTGCCACCCCAGAAATTTCCTGGATTGTTGCCTGCACCGACACGAGGATTTTTTGAAGACTTGTTACACAAAACACATGCGAGGCGACCGACGCAATTTTTTTCGTTCGTTAAACAAAGCTGGAGGAAGTCCCATTTTGCGCTTCTCTTGTGCTATATGCACCGATAATATTAGCGATAACAGATAGTATAAAAACGCTACGAACCAACAGAGGTGCGTTGTGTAATTTTATCACTTGTCAGACCGCTCGGATTTGATCATTTCGCTACCCCACACGAAAAGAAAACTGTTAAAAAATCGAGGCCTATGACAACAGGTTAACCGTAGACAACTGAAAACGCCGTTTGAAATGTTGTCCAACTAATACCGCACATCCTCTGTGTCAAACTGACACTCGGCCTTAACACAACAAAACTTGCTTGAGACAATCCTTGATCGCCTCCCTGAGTATATCTTCCACCGCGAGCACTTGAAGCTTGATGCCAGCTCTGTGGAGGTTGGTCAAAGCCCGTTGATTGACATAATGGCAGGGGTGGGCGTACGACACCCGGAATACTGCACCTGCCCCAACCCTTGCGCGCAGCTGACGATGAACTTGCGTGAACTGTTCAGCGCTGATGATGCTGAGACTTTTGTTGACGATTATCTGAATAAAATAATGCGAGGAATTAGGTTTTGGTTTGTGGGCCGTTTTGTTGACGATTATCTGAAAAAAATAATGGGAGTAGAATTTGGTTTTGGTTTGTGTGCCGTGCAGCATTAATGTGTGTTGTTTATTCTGGGGTGTTTTTAAGTTGATTTTCAAAGTTCTTAGGTTATTGGAAGGTTTTATTTCTCTGTCCGTTAGAGAAGTGGTTACAGCCACCGAATAAAGCTTGGCTAATTTTCAATTGGCATTGTACTTACATTTACTGAACAGTCCTTTTTCGACCAGGGGCGGTCATCAGTGAGTATCGACTTCAAATCTTTGGCCACTTGAAGTTCTGCATTCTCACCCTTGTTCTCTCCACCACGTAGTACTTTGCTAAATCTGTCGTATGATTGTGCAGATTGTATGTTAATGCTTTGCAGATTATGCTTTTTTGCCTTAGCGATGTGCAGCGTCCCGGGTACTAGCTATTTACATAATGGTCTGGCGCATGACTTCAAACGTCATGCAGTTTCAAAACGTGCTTCTGTTTAGTAACTTTTTTTGCCCTTGATCAACGGCACCACTGTTAAAGAACCTTTATTTGTGCCTTTTACAGCATATCGGACAAAATCGTGCATTTGAACGGTGTTTATCTTATGATTTCTCTCGCTGTGTTACCTGAGCTGACCATCATACACAAGGTCGCACTTAACGATGATCCTGCTCGCATTGGCATCACTCGTAGTTGTTTCAAGAAAAAACTCCAGATATTCGTGCAGACTAATTGTGGCCGGTTGAACTACCTTCAACATGACTAACTTCTTGCAGCGATGTTGACAGCTTGGGACTTTTACATGACTGATCAGCTTACGGGCAAACATAGCAGAAATTTAATTAAACTGCTGGCGTATAAATTGGTCAAATATCCCATGCATAATTTAGTAATTGCGAAATTGCGTTTGGTAGTGTATGAACGCGTTTGTACCAAGGCAACTTGAGACTGTGAATTTTTCCAATGTTGTGTAATTGCAAAGTATGGGTGCGGACATTATGGTTCAAAACAACACCAAATTTTCGCATAAACAAACGTCTGATATACTACGCTATTATTTCAATACTGCAATGTCAGGAACACGAGAAAACAACAACATTGCTTCCGCCAGTGCTGGTAACTAACTGTATAATGCCTTTTGCTCTACATAGCAGGCATCTTGGTGATGTACAACTTATGTAAACATAAAATGGCCGTACTGCATTAAGCAAACGCATCCAGTTACAGTTCATTTAGGTGTGCGTAATTCTCTGTGTTAGGTAGTAGGTAGAAATTTCTGTCGCTATTTCAACGACAACTTACGTCGCAAACTACGGAATCACGTCGACAAATTTTCAACGTAACAATCAGTAAAGTCACTGTTCATTGAATGAATTTTTCCGTCCCCAGTCCGTATTCGGATCGCTTTGTTGAGTAGGCCGAGCGCCGAGGAAACGGAAGTCTTGTCAACCCGAAGGTTTGCTCCTCTTCCGAAGTCCACACTTTCCAGGTGCTTTACGTTATCTTCTAGGTCTTCCAACATATCAAACAGGATGTCTTGTACGTGCATGCATTCAGTGGTGACCCCGCTTGACACCCCGTTGACCTTTGTCCCCGGTTGTGATTGGTTGTCG
>QXVZ01031257.1:0-32600 GCA_008931825.1 Phallusia fumigata
AACGGCACATTTATATTTAAACCTGCCCAAATCAAAACTGTTTCAGCTATGCAAAGTAACATGCACGACATTAAATTATTATGAAGGAGACGTATATTGTTTCAACTCTTTTTTTTGTTTCATCTGTCCATGCATTTTGGCATGTAATGTGTGATCAAATGAAATGAAATGTCAGCAATCAGCAAAATGAAAATCAGCAAAATGAAATGTTTTAAATGAAATGTCAGCAGGGATAGATATGGTCATGGGGACATGCCATCTGTTTTGTTTGACCCCTTAGCCCAATTGGTTACCTCGCTAGTCTGAAAACCTTAAACGCTTCGAGCCCACCACAACAGTTTAGTGTGGAGTGTGCACACAGTTTTAGTAAATAGCACGGACACGTCTTACTATGCCAATTGCCCATGTGTTTTTTGTTGGTCATGAAAATGGATATTGTTAAAAAGCATCCAAATTGGATACGATTTAGATCATTTGTAGAATATGTCATTGTGGTGTACCAATTTGTTCACTTATCCCATAACCCCAATAGCACCCTCAAGTGGGCCAAGTTTTTTAAAAAATATACTTACTTCATGAAATTTGGACAGTTTATGGAACATGCTGATGTGGTGCATCAATATCGGTGTTGAACCCCACAACGCCAGTAGTTTACCTTATAGCCACCTAAAGTTTGTTGATGGGGTCAGAGTGGTGTGTCATACTCTTTTCTTTAGTTAATGTTGTAAACACCAACAAATCATGTGGTTTTTATTAACCTTATCTATTACTGTTCTTACTTTGTACATCTTTATGGTCCCAACTATGTTTGCATGTATCTACAAATATTTTTAATCATCAACTTATGTGCGGGGGGAGGGGCATGTAATGTAAAATAATATAGTGAATATATTTACTTTGGATTATAGTGTATGTCAAATTGCAATATGGTGAAAGTCACCCTTCTAGTTGAAAAGTATGTTCTTGCCTACTTACTTTATAATAGCAAAGCTTGTTTTTTTTCTTCAAAACTACAACCTAAATTTATTTGTTGAATATACTGAAATTGTGGAAAAGTTTGAAGGGTTTGATTGTTCCATACAATCCATTTAAGAAAAAGAATGTTCCCACCTTTTGTATTGTGAAAAGCTTAATAAATTGCTCATCATTCTAAAACTTAAACTCTTTGATAATGAAAGATTGTGAAATTATCAAGCCTAGACAACACATTTTGTTTTACAGTTAAATGCAGTGCTTTGTAAACCTAATCAAAAACTATATACTGATGACAACTCAAGTATCGATACAACAATTCAGGAAGATGCATGTGCCAGGTAGTATTGACTAGTATACCAATTTTATATTAATCAGTTAAAGCAGGAATCTATAAACAAACATGGTGATGACAAAATTAACTAAAACACTCGATGCAATTAATATAGTGTTATTAGTATTTCTTGCTACTGGCATAAGCTTTCAATTAAGGATATTTAAACTTTATAGTTTTTGTTTAAGATATAAGAGTTTGCAACTTTTGAATCTGCTTTGTGGGTAAAGCAATAAAAAAGAAAATATATGGGTGTTTAGTACCGTAATTATTCGATTGTAAGCCGTGGCTTATGGAGTTTTTTACCCTACCATTCGTCCGGCTTACAAACGGGGGACAGCTTACTTTTTTAATGTCGTGCCGATTTTTTTCAACTGCTATGCGTTTTGGTCCAATATGCTTTTGCATGTATACATTGCACGTCGACGTATGTTCTGCTGCATACAGTTATTTGCCTGACTAACAAATTGTTCACAAATAGGTTATTATGTCCACAAGTTATTATAATACAAACTGGTGAATGTGGACATTCATTGCCTTATATTTCATGTCAGTTTCGCAAACATTAGTTTGCATAATAACGTTTTTATCAGCGATTTTAAAAGTTGTAAACATTAATGATTATGTTACCGTTGGTGTAGACGGTTGGTAAGGGTGACACGAGAAACTGAAGCCAAGTGTGCTCCAGAGTTTATCTGTTACGGCCTTGGCGTTTTTTTTAAATTGGCAGTTTGCCTACCCCCTTTAACTCCTGCCAGTTGCGCCACTGGTCATAGCAGTTGTTTCTGTTTGTTTTGCTAGGTCCTAAGTTCCTGGCTGTTTCCATGTAAATAAGTTACATTACTATACAAGGTCTGAATTAAATGAAATTTTAACAAATTGTATATAGGGTCTTTGTGGCGTGTCATCAGTTTGGTGCGGATAACCAGAAACAATATTATTTATTTCAGGTACATGAAATTGATTTAAAACCTCATCTAAGATCTTACTTAAATTTGCAATTTTCTGCATTAATCTGGCAAAATGCTTGATCAACTTCACTGCATGTGTGTTTCTGTCTGCAGAAACAATTATGCAACAAACAGTTATTGTAACTAGGAGATCAAGTGTAAACAACATAGCAAATAATACTTGTTCTTCTGTTTATGCGTTTTAATATACATGGAATATTGATTTAGTGAAAGCCAGCCTTTCCTTTTATTTTTTAATATCAGACTGGAATCTTCAACACCTGAACTTGATTTTGTTTCACTCCTCAATGAAAATGGATTGTTGAAGGTTAATGAGGTGGATAGCTTGACCCACAGTCAGAGTGCTTCGGAACTCAGCATGCATGCTAATGCAATTGCTTTAAAATATCTCACTGATGATCAATTTCCTGAGTTTAAAGACATATTAAAAAAATCCAAACAGCCTTTATGCCAATCGGTAATGGTTCCATGTATTCTGTTTACCATTTCTTGAAAAACAACAACATTGCCACACAAATCATTCATAGTAGATATATTCCTACAAATATACATACACTATTACTTTTTTATGTGAAACAATTTTTTTAAGATGGCACATCTCCATGACCATATCTACCTTAGATTTTCGGTTGGGTCAGTATGGTTTGTTTGACCTTATAGACCCAGTTGTTATCCTACTCAGTAATTTAGGTTGATTGTTAAACAATGTCTGAACCAAGGCACATTTTTTGGCAAGGCCCAGGTTAAACAAACAATTTTATTTCACCTTTTAAAACACAAGAACTGACAGCTGTGATCAACTGTAAACCCAATCATTTATAGCGGAAGACATATTTAATTTTGAGACTTTTTTCTTGACTTGGACATGTCTGTAAAAATCCATGTCCACTGCCCCCCCAAAAATGTGTCAAATGAAAAATTTCTTATTCGGGCGGTTTATGGAACATGCCTTGCTAAAAAATTATTAAAAATATCTGCTACAGCTCTATACATTTTCACATGAGTCTGAAAAATTGCATTATCCACCACTTTGCATGTGGACCTATGCATTTTTGCCTGAAAAATATTCATTGCATAAAAAGCCAAGGTAACTATAGATATTATTGTAAAAAAATGCAATGAATAAATAGTATCTCCTTTTAAAAATGAGATGTAGTGTGAAATCGCAATGTGGTGAATAGCCCTTTTAGTGTTAACCAAGTTTTAACCAGCACTGTGTTTATAGAAAGGAAATTTGGCTGTGCTTGACCCAGTTGGAAACAGTATTTCCCCAAGCAATGTTTCCCTTGCAACACAAAAATACCTTCAAAAATATGGTTTGACTAATTTAACTCTTTATGGTCAGAAACAAGATGATGATCTTTCAAAACCACGTAAGTGTTGGCAATGGTTGCAATTACATTTTTATTTGTGGTACATACGGACACACATTGTGTAGTTTTGACTTTTGTTAGATTAACATACAACCAATAAGTGCATGTTTTATTGGAAAAAAACATTTTTAATGTCAGTCAGAAAAGGCAATTTTTAAGTGGCATAAACTTTGCTTAAACTTGTTGTGGTCGCCTAGATGCTACTACAATCAATACAAGATTTGTTCTACATGTTGCGGGGTCACCTCGGAATTNGGTGAATAGCCCTTTTAGTGTTAACCAAGTTTTAACCAGCACTGTGTTTATAGAAAGGAAATTTGGCTGTGCTTGACCCAGTTGGAAACAGTATTTCCCCAAGCAATGTTTCCCTTGCAACACAAAAATACCTTCAAAAATATGGTTTGACTAATTTAACTCTTTATGGTCAGAAACAAGATGATGATCTTTCAAAACCACGTAAGTGTTGACAATGGTTGCAATTACATTTTTATTTGTGGTACATACGGACACACATTGTGTAGTTTTGACTTTTGTTAGATTAACATACAACCAATAAGTGCATGTTTTATTGGAAAAAAACATTTTTAATGTCAGTCAGAAAAGGCAATTTTTAAGTGGCATAAACTTTGCTTAAACTTGTTGTGGTCGCCTAGATGCTACTACAATCAATACAAGATTTGTTCTACATGTTGCGGGGTCACCTCGGAATTTTAAAATTGTATATATTGGCATGAAATGTTTGGTGAATTTGGATAAAACTTTTATAGCTCGTAGATACGATTCCCAACTAAACCATCTCATTGTGTCAACATAGACTGCAGCATACTGATTCAAGCATGTGTTCAGTACATGGGATCAGGGTTGAAAATGACCAAAACATTTGTGTATTAAAAACATGCACACAGTAAAAGAATGTCTGTGCACGTGCTTTTTTTAGCTATGCTGAAGTGTCCATCTTTAAATGTGGGATAAGTAAACAAATTATGGCTTCATTCAGTTCCCACCTTCAGGTCTATATTTGGGTAATTTGAAGTATCCATTTGGGTTTGAACAGAAACTAACTGGCCCATTGATAAAGCCTTGCCGCCTAGTTTTTCAGTCAAACAAACACTACTGTCAGGGCCACATCTTAATTTCAGCATGTTGCAAGCCTGAGATCTGTATATCATGAAGACTTGTCCGTTTATGACAAGAGTTCGCAACAGGGTGAACCATCTGTTACACATTTCAAGCCAAAAGTTTTTCAAAAACACCAAAAAACGTACAGGGTCAAGAACAGACCAGACAAAAATATTTTTATTTAATCCAAACACTTGCATTTTAGCCAGAAAGATGAATCGACAAATCTCAAATTCTACAGAAAAAGATTTTCTTCAACTGGACAACTTTCCTAATGCTAATGGGTAAAGTTTTGCTTTCATTAAAACTGCTGTGGAAATAATGTACAAATTCCTCAATTAGGACAGAGTCATCATCAAAAATAGTTAAAAGTTGCATTCTGGTGCTGGATGCAAAAAATAAAAAATTTAAGCTGTATTTTGGAGCAACAACAACCTAATCCAGGGGTTCTCAACCAGATGGGGTGTGGGGATAAGAGATTAGTTCTTCTTCTTAACATACTGATGTAAACATTCTATTTACAAACTCAGTTTCCGATTAGGAGAATTTAGCTTTGAATATATTACATAAAAAACATAAAAACCGTTGGACTAACCCATGTAAAATGAGTAACAAGACATGTGATATATTATTTTTGTGATAATCTTTTTTAGTAAAGCAAAAGCTGTGAAAAATGGAGATTTAAATGAAGGATCCTGGACACAATCAGGGGTATGCCTCAGATGTTTGTTTGCGCATTACTGAGACAATTTGTTGCATGTTTGTGAATCAGATATTTTGTACTGTTAAAAAATTTGTCTTGCAATTTTACTTAAATAACATTTAAATTAGTCAATTATTATTGAAGTTCAGTCCAGCAAAGGCGCAAAACAAGTTTCAACAACATCTTTATGACACTTTAATTAAGTTGCTTTTGTGCAATTCCTTTAGGCTGAATGTTTATCTGACGACCTGGAGAAAAGTGTTGGTGATACTGTAAATGAAATTTTACACCCAAAGATGCTGCAAACGTTAAACAAGGCTGAGGTAGTCCATTATATGTGATAAAATGTGGGCGTTTGGACAACTAAAACAAAAATGAAATTGTGCCTTCCTAATTCCTATGAATTTTTAAAGAACAACTGGATTACGAATCGAAGTCAGAAATCGCTGGATAGAATTCAAAAAAATCTCAGCTCCAGTTCAGAAACGCATTTACATGATCGCAGAAGATCAAACTCAACAGGACGAATTTTATCCTCACAATTTCTTCATTTACTTGCGGAAAAACAAACTCGGCGAATGTCCACCTCTCCAAAATTCACTCGAAAAAATTTGACTGGCGGAGACCAGCATTTTTGATTTGCTAACTATTACAAGCCCTGTTTATTGTATGTTGCATACGAGTTTATTTCGCTATGTTAAAAAATCATAACGACACGATAGAACTAAAACAACCATCAAGCAGGAAATAGCTGCATAACGTTATCGAGTGCAACACATGAAAGGCAAAAATGTGGAGCAAGGTCGAAAACGTGTTGCAGCTACACCGTCATTACAACATTATGTGACGGTCATGGGTGCCAACAATATGTCTTCTATCAAAATAATTTCATCAATAAAAGTTCGTATGTATTAATATTTGCCCCGTCCTGAAAAATCAAAACGAAATAAAAACTGTTGGCAACGTTCAATTGAACTAAAGTTCCTCGTGGCTTGGCTTTTTTCTTGATTTCGTTGTAACTCGTCGTCGCAACGCCTTTTTAACTGACTCCATTTTACTGATTTCCGGCGACTCGTCAGATCTTCGTCCAGGAAGACTCTGCAGTGAACAATAGTGTTCAAACTCATTTTAGTTAGGTAACTTCGGCAGTAAGTTACGTGGTGGAAAATGTCGAATTCGCAACAAGATTAAAAACCTTTTGTGCGATAATAATTGGTTAAATAAACGTTGATAGCGTTCCATGGTATGTATCATCCCTTACTGTAATACTTTTTAACATTTTATACCACTGCTAATGGCACTGGAATTTAAAAAAAATTCACATAGACTACCTCCCGGAAATCTTCGTTGGCAGTAAACAGGTATTTTACAATGGAGGCAAAATCCGAAGGGTTTCCATACTTCTTCTCAATAAACGGAAAAACGTCAAAAAACAATCCTGTTTTGCCCGCTTCATATTCCTCTTTATTTGGTTCACGACCCAGCAGAATTAGAAAATGTGGATAAATCTGATAAATGTGCAGATGTTAAAATTATGTGAAAACCACAAATAAGTTTAATGGCAAGGGGGTACGTTTAGTGGGAGCACCACTGATCTAGGGCACATGCAGTTTGCGAAAACCTCTGATTTATGAAACCAGCACGTAAAATTACCCGCGGTTCCGGTATGTCACGAAAGCGCTTGCGAAGTGATGATACATCTTGCTTCTGAACAGTGCCAAACGAAAAATGTTCCTTGAAATATATTTGAAGTGTGTGTAGCACCGGGGGAGGCATTTCTTCATCGATTAAACAGAGGACCGGAAACCTAAATGAAGATGAACTAGTGGTTATAATACGATCCCACTAGATTGTAAGATCTAGCTTTTTAACCAATGTGCTACTCAGGAAATGGATAGTGTAGTTTTAGTGTTGATACTGGAAGTTCATTTTAGTAGAAAATACTGAACAAACGTTTTGTCCACAGGGGTACATACTTAACAAAACTGGTTATCTTTCAACCAGTGTAAAACCTCACAAAAAAGTACTAGTTTTTTCGTTAAACAACTTGTAATTTTGCTAACGTTTCGCCCACCAGAACGATGGGCTTCTTCATTTGGTCAGTTTTAAAATTTGGGCATTGGTCCAATTGATACAGTGGTTGCATTCCAAAACATGTTTGCATAAGGCGGAGTTCTTGTGATCCATGTTTTTAACGGCCAATTTAGGCTCTTTAGGGCGGGAATTTAAGTTACGTTTAGTTTGGCCGATGTACACGACGTCACAATTTTACGCCCAACTACGTTAACCGTCATAGAACAATAGTTATGAACTGTTATTTTAGCGCCTTTGTTGTCTTTCGAAAAATTTCGAAAAATCTCACAACAATTCCGTTTTATTGCTCTAAAGATTGAAGAAGCCCATCGTTCTGGTGGGCGAGCGTCAGCAAAATTACAAGTTATTTAACGAAAAAAACTAGTACATTTTGTGAGCTTTTACACTAGTTGAACGACAACAGTCAAGTTCATTTTAGTTCCGGTTACCACCTTGTGTCGTCATTAACACGTGCATTCAATATGCCTAGAGTGTGCGGACCTTGAGCTGCGTTTTGGACAACTATAGTTAAACAAATAATGTTAAATCCGGAAACTTCTGTGTGTGACGCCACAAATGGATGACCCCAATTAAAGTCACCAAATTCGCAAACCGAAAAAAACTTGAAAGGTATAAAATGCAGTCATGCATCGTTTTTTTGAACTAAATATTTTTATGCAACAACCCGTTTTATTACATCATACCTGGGTGCTGGTGGTTTGTAATAGGTGGCAAGTATCCAATCGTGGAAGTATTTCATTCTCTCTTGGGAAAAGTCGAATTGTGGGAAGGATATGGAACTTGTCGAAACAATTTGATGTTCGGCTTTCTTAGTTGATTCGACTTGATTTGCCGTCTTCGACTGCAAGACCTTTATTTTTTCTTGTTTCCCGAAAGGCAACACAATCGACGTTGTCGATTCCGATTCACCATTGAGGAAGTTTGGAACCTGTAAGCCATAAGTTCAACGTGAGGTAAAATGCATGACAGACGATAATCCGTCTGACACAAAATTGCTTTGTCAGAGTGTTACACATTCAAGCCAAATGTTGATGTTGATACTGTGGCCGACCCTTATGGGTTTGGTACACACGACTCTAGTGGGCCATCTGCAACAGCGATCGTACAAAAGATCCACCTTAAATGTTTCTCTTTTTAGTTGGCGCAAAACACTAAGACCACATATGATCCAAAAAGAATGTACAATCTTTATTGTTAGTCGTAAAAACGAGGCAAAAAAGATAGTTGCACACTTTTTAGTCCTCTTTCCAAAGCACATCATATTCTGAGCAATCTTTAACTCACAGGAATCACCTACCCATGTACTGGCAATTTGTTTGTTTGTTTGAACGTTAACAGTTCCATGCCACACTGCTCCTTTTAAATACTTTGCGTGGCTGATCCATTTCCTGTCCAAAAAATATAGCCATTTGTTTACGATTGCAGAAATTAAGCACATGAGAACATTGCGAAACCGGGCAAGAACACGTTCACATTCTAGAAATGTATAGTAGTAGACACTTAAAACAACAGGTTGTGCTTTTTTAGTAAATAACAAAAAAAAATTCTTGCTTCTAGTTTCTTTGTGAAATAATATTATCCAAGGGTTATCGTCTCGTAACAAATAATAATGATTAAGTGGGATGTACTCGTACATGGCCCCACAACATCTGGGCACCACTGATAATTAATAAAATTTGTTTACTTGCTTATAGTTCCTTTGTGAAATAATACTATCCAAGCGTCATCGTCTCGTAACAAAATTTGTTGAAAGTTATTTTCATCAAGTTCAACCATCTTTGGATATTCTTCATCTAACGGTAAATTCCACAAAGACACGTCAATAGGATCCATATTAAGACTTTTTCTTGTTTCCTTTGCCTGTAAAATTGTAAATAAACTTCAATTTTAAGCTCCATACTTAATAGTAACAAAGCGAACAATTTTAATATTTTTGTTTATACTTACCGCAGAGAGCCAAACAATGGCTAGCACAATCAAAGATTTTTGTAACAATTTTGCCATACTGATGCTACCTCTAGAACGCACAAGCACAGATGTGACGTCGTGCAGTTCTTGTTCACTACGCGACCATCATTTGCCTGCGGCATTGAGTTTAGATGGTATGTCCTGGCAACTTCTAAAATGAATGCTTTCTCGCTTATCAGACGGGCAATTAGGAAGACAATGGCTAAAATTCAAGCCAACAATCCGCCACCAAACTACCACTATTGTAAAACAACCTGAATAGACTTTGCCCCTGTTTATGATAAGCAATATGTAAAACTAAGTTTGGAAATAAGTTTTTCTGTAAAAAAACGTTTGTGTTATTTTCCACAAATTGGCACGCAAACTGTTAGCACAGTCTAAAATAAGTTTCGTTTTTTATTTGGCATACTACAGCAAGGAGTTAAAAAACGACCAGAGCCTATTGTGGCAGTTTGTTTAAGATTTTTATTCTTACGTGAATCACGTGACTAAAGCCTGTTTTCAGTTTGAAAAAGTTAGGTCCAATTAAGTTTGAGCAGTGGTTATTAACCTTTTTCTTATCGGTACCCCTTTAAAATCACCAGCCAGCTCTTGTACCCCCTTCTGAAATTTCCTGAAAGTAATTTTTGTTCTCATGTTTAAATAACAATTTTGTTTGGATGTTATAAAAGTAATTACCCCCTGGTTACATATCCTTGAGTTAGTGAGATACATATTAAACCTAGCCTAATTCCTTTTAGACTGCATTCACAAGGATTCTTTCGTCAACCCAGGAATATTGTGAAGATACCCATAAAGCTAAACAATAAAGTCAATGCTGGTTCCAAAACATTCGGTTTTATGAAGAATTACGGAGTCGTAATTACCCATTGGTTAAGTTGCGTCTCATTTAAAATTTCTAAACTTGGCTTGTCTGCAATTTTCTGGTAACTCGATAACAGCGTTTTTAAATAATTCCTCCATGACTTTGATCGGAATATGTAGTCATTCTGAAAATGGGGCATTTATATCACTGTATGAAACGCAAAGTTGATGAGGGCATTCTACAGAAGAGAATTGTGGGGAATGTTTCGGTTAAACACAGTGCTGTTAGAAACTTGAGTAGTTGGAAAGTCTACAATAAACTACATGTTAAAAATACAAACAAAGCAACTAAAAATTCGAAATTCGTGTAAATATATATTTTCATTTAACCTAAAACGTTACACATAACATCCAAAAAAAAGTGTGTCAGTTTTATCTTGCAAATATTTAAAAGTAAGTAAAGAGTGCAAACAGTAAAACAGAGCAAAACAGCACAATAAAAATCAACCGCATAATGATTTCATATTTGGCTTGTTTAGCTATATTTGTTGTGGTGATCAATTTTTCAATAATGTTGCCTTTTGAACCAGCCGCATTTACAAAAGGAAACTCATCCTCTGGAATATCCACGTGCAAAAAATCGCAGAGCGGTTTCCATCCCTTGAAAATTGTCGTTTTTAGTTTCAAATTGCTAATCGGCAAAATTACTTTTCCTTCTTACCTCGCTGACGTCAAGTATCAACAGATTTTCGGGTGGAATAACTTTTTCCACGTAAGCATTGTGGCGTCGGTAATGAATCCTCCAAAGCCAAGATTTTTCAAGTCCACAACCCTGCGTTACAATTTACAGCAAAATTAAAACAAAAACTTTTTAAGCGGTCCTTTTAAAGGTTAAGGGTAGCCAGCGATCAAAATCTGTGAAACCGTTTTTTATTTGTACTAAATATGGCATTAAAAAATTCGTCTCGCTCCTTGGGTTACCTAATTTTTGCAACTTAAAATTTTTGTCATTAATGATTACTTACAAACATGTACTGGTAAAGTTGTCTCATGAATATATCGAACTTTTTTGACACTTGGGAAAGATATGTCATCCAGTAGTAATCCGACATGATGGCGTCATTCATCTTCTTAATGCTAACATACCAGGCATCTTCGTCACGAACAGTCAAAATTACCTGCATTTAATATTTAATACTATGCCTTGTTGGTGAATACGTTACATTTATGCACAATGTAAACAAAGCTTACTTTCGCATCGGGCCATCGCTTGTAAAACTCTTCGAACAGAAACGACGGCGGCATGTCAACAACGCATTCCACACCTTGTTCCTCATATTCATCCAATATTTTTGACAAGGATTTTTTTCCGTTAAAAAAGCTTGCATAGTCATTCATAAACATATCAATATGCTCCAAGTAGTCGAAGACTGAAGAGGTAAAAAAAAAGATTAATTTACTCCCAAACGACAGCAGTCTACGCTATTTTTCAGCGTTTTTCGTTTTGAAACAATTTTAGGTGGAAGAACGCCAGAATTGCTAATGCCCATAGTAAGTTCTCATACTGAAGTCTCGGTCCCCTTAGAACTACCTGCCGAATGCCAACGGTAGACATTATTGCCGCTTAAAATCCTTACCCAGAAAAAAGTAAAAGATTCGAATCATCCATTATTCCAATGTACAGTGCAAGTAACCTATTAAGTACAGTATGTGACATACATAGCATAGGTGAAGATACAATAGGTGAGAAGCGGTGATTCCAAAAGCAAGCGAATTTGTAAACTATTTAGTCAAAGGCCGATCGAGATTTTTGACAATCATAAATCTCCGGAATATCATTGCAACTCTATACATTGTTTTTAGCTGCTTTTTAAACAATACACAAAAGCAATGCTAAAATTTAACAGGTAAAATAAAGCAAATATAAAACTTTTACATGCGAATATATGCACTTACCCTTTCCATATCCAAGTGTATGAAGAGCAGCAGTTAAAGACTTGGTTCCTGTTTTGGGCAGTCCTGCACATATTATTTTAACCATTTTGCGTCGGTGCTAGAATCTTGACAAGACAGTGTGATTTCTGATAGTTATGGATCATTCTGGTCCCACAAAGACGTCCTTGAAACTGTGGACTTTGCCTCGTTGATCTTCCGTTTTTTTGTTAGTAGATGATTACCGGCGATTCCGATTTTTGAAAACTAGGCATCATCTCAGGGTTTCCAATAAGTGTCACAAACATTAACCTACCACGCTGTATTGATATGCCGCGCGTATTGTAACATAAATTTTGTGTATCCTTTGTTCTCAACACCATTTTAAATTTAACTCAAGAACGTCTTACAATGCCCATTTTATAATGCGTTTATTTAGCACAAAAGTTTACGGGCGCTAAACAGTACGGCGTGTATGCTTTTATTTCATGAAAAATTGCAAAAATGCAAAAATAACATCACTACCTAGTACTTTGTAACAGAATCGCTGTGTGGGAGTAAAACTTATTCATTACGTTGCGGCTAAGGTGTGTATAGTGCAGTCAACTGTTTTGACATTTGGACCCCCCCCCCATTATTGCGACACATTAAAACGAATTGCCACGAAGTAATGCTTACATACAGAATCGCAAATACTGTAGCATGCTTCCAACATAAGGAATAAGTTATAAAAGTGATTTACCGTTAACCCAAAACTTGTTAGTTATCCGTAATCGCAGAAACAATATTGTTTGTATCATACCTGTATAACCGCATTGTAATCATTCAACTCATTTAACGAGGATTACAAGCAGCCTTCAGTGCTAGGCAATGTCAATATTTACCATACGCAACAGTCACACCAAACAACACTTTTCACTGTGTAACGGACACATCCTAGTAAATAGAAAAAATGGAATAAATTAATCTCAAATGCGGATTATCGTATTGGAGTCAACGTTTATTAAGAAGAGCTTGCCATAGCTTTAACAAACAGAATAAAAACGACTATTTTTAAGCGTTGGGAAGACACGAATCATTAACTTTATTCGAGTACTACTCGAGTCGCTTTCATTCTACGACATTACGTGACTCGTCAACTGTTGCAACTGCGACTTCACTTCACCTGAGTCGCAAAGAAAACTTCGGGCGGACTCGATAGATACACTTAACTAATAAGATTTCTTACCCAATACTGGTCATTTTGTCTGTAACATGACAATTAACAGACTTATTAACGTAAATAACGTAAATGTAAATATGTTTCAATCCATTGATTTTGCTTGTGTTATTCTGATTAAAAGGTTAATAATCTTAAAATTCGTACCTAAAATACATTTACTCTAGATTTAACTCAGGTAAACATTTACTTGACCCCCCAATAAATAAACAANACTGCGACTTCACTTCACCTGAGTCGCAAAGAAAACTTCGGGCGGACTCGATAGATACACTTAACTAATAAGATTTCTTACCCAATACTGGTCATTTTGTCTGCAACATGACAATTAACAGACTTATGGCAAAACGTAAATATGTTTCAATTCATTGATTTTGTTTGTGTTATTCTGATTAAAAGGTTAATAATCTTAAAATTTGTACCTAAAATACCTTTACTCTAGATTTAACTCAGGTAAACATTTACTTGACCCCCAATAAATAAACAACATTCTACGTCACGAGCGATGCTGGAAAGTTGTGTTATTTCGTCAAAGGAACATTTTGAACGCTGAAAAAGTATACCAAGACATTAATCAGGCAAAATTCTTTCCGTGTTGGTATTAGGGAGGGGCCATGGCTACGTCTCTGCGTTCGAGCAGATAAAATTGGGAAAGGTCGCGCGATTACCCGCGGGACTCTGACTCAGGTTCCTTGCGGTCACACATTTTACTGCTAGTCAAAAAGAATGTGATAAACGTTTGTTTAGAAAACGTTATCCCTAACTTTTTGAACTGTTCAAATTTAATCGGGTATAAGTTACAAAAGGCGTTTCTGATTGGTTGTTTTGTGACCAAATTGTAAAAATTGTAAAAGCTATGAAGTTCTCCTAACCTGGCAACCAAATATTCTCAAGCAACGTATTTGAGGCTTTCTCACTTTACCTAGATCCACAATCTAGATGACTTTTAGCTATTAAACGTTGAATTGTAGACGCGTAATAATGACCCAAATAAATAAAATAAAATGTTCTGACAGTTGTAACAAAATGTAGCTGTTAATGTTGCATTACGGTGATGAGAAACACACAGCAGCCAAAAATGTGTTTGGCCAACGATGTTCTAACCAGATTACCAGACAGCCACTCACGCGTGGTTTCCGCGTGCGTGCACCCAAGAACGTCTACGTTTGTGCCAATTGACATTAGCTAGTAATTTCACATGTACGTGGCAATGGAATGAAGTGTATCACAGGAAACCTGTAGATTGTATCATTTGCTTTTAGTCAGTGTTAAGTTAATAACGAGACCGATGTAAAGGAGAGAAAAATTGGTCGATAATCATTACTGCTTACAGCATGGATAAGTGTACGTTTGTTACATTCATGATTCATGCAATACTGCAATATGGCTATGTATCAACAAGCGAGAACACTACAAAAGTAAGTGTATGTGATCAATTTTGGTTTAACTTTTTAATTAGATTGGCTATTAAACATAAGCGTCATTGATCAGTACTGCGTTATTTTTATGCAGTCCCGTGTTTATGAACGGAAAAGAAAAAGTTTTTGCAACAGAAATAGGGTTTTGGCAAAGCTCGCATAATGCATCAATGTAATGCACGTACACACAAAGTAGCGGATGTTAAGGTACATTTCAGATTGATTTAGTGTCCCCGGGCCTATTTTGTGGTTTGTTGGGATATGTTAGTAGACTAACTACATTAAAATACTTTTGCCTTTCGTCGATATTTTTAGGCATAAATTATTATTCGTTTTTAAAAAGGGATAGGTAATTGAAGTTTTGTCCAACAATGTGCTGCTTGCTAGTCAAACATGTTGTTTTGCAAGTAGCCCATTCCTTATAAGGCAGTTCGTGTCATTGAAGACCCAAGGGCACTCTGGGGGAGTCTGGTATCGTCAAAAATAACGCCTTTACCAGTTACGTCTTGAATTAGATGCCCTTTACCGCAATAATCAGACAGGGTTTAATTAAAAAGTGGTCTACCGCGTTCCGTGGAAATTTTCATTAGATCCTGTATGTAGGTGCGTTTAATGGGTGGCGATGAGCCCACAGACGGAAGGGTTGAAGTGTTTCACAACGGTGAATGGGGAACTATTTGTGACGATGATTGGAACATTGCAAGCGCCTCGGTCGTGTGCAGAATGGTTGGATATGACGGAGCCTTAGAATATGTCCACAGTGGAAAGTTTGGGCCTGGAGAAGGTATAGCATTTTAACGCATTTCTTAAACCAAATAAAGCTTAAAGAACAAATTGAAGTGTGCATTTATTTGAAATAATTTGGATGAAAGTACTGTAGGGTGTAAGGGTTTAATTTTAACGGATGAGTTCAAACTACATGACATTTTCTTTTCAGGTAATATTTGGATGGATAGCGTGCTGTGCACTGGAGAAGAGGAAAATATAGCTGACTGCCCGTTTAACGGTTGGGGAGAACATGATTGTTCACATCATGAAGACGCCGGCGTTCGATGTAACAGCAGAAGAATATACGGAGTAAAAAATAGTGTTTTATGACTAAATTAAACAATGTTATTACTTTTTTCCGCAACGACAAAAAATTTACCATTAGGCTAATACAAAAATATCGTCGAAATCCATCTGAGTCAGCGTTTTACTGGGAGTCACACAACACTATGCAGTTACAGTATAATCTGAATATCAAAAGCTGTTTGCATACCAGAGCTTGTGGATATATTGTATTCACCACTATAATGTCAATAGGATGCATTCGTAAAATTTTAGGTCTCGTCAGATGAACTCGACTTTTTAAGACTGAAGCCACCTCGAGGCCATCGTCGCCGTATTCTGCAAACCCATGGGTTTGTTGAAATTTTATTTCAAAAGAAATGGAGAAAAATATGCGTGGACGAATGGGACAAGAACGTCGCATCTGTGGTTTGTGGACAACTTGGCTTTCCCACAGCAGTTCCTATATCCAACTCCAAAAAGTATTTGTAAGCATACACGCTTTCAGAGCAGCTAATAATGAAAATTACTAATCACAACATTTATAACAAATTCACCCGGTCAAGGCGTAATTCCCTTCGTGTGAATAGCATTAAGTTGCCCGAAACGTAACAATGGTCACCTAATCTATCACAACAGATCAGAATTTTGGTCCACACACTAACTGTTACAAAAGTTACAGCGTAAACCACTTCGTAAAAACCGACGTATGCGTACTAATAAACGTAATTTGGTGCACTAACTATCATATAATAATTTACAAAGATATCATAGTTTTTGTTACGTTTCGTAGTGTTCTGTACAAAGCGCTCTCGTTTCAATTTTTCGATGTAGGCCATGCAGTGTGAGAAGCCTTCGAAAATTAGAAGTAGCGTGTTTTTCCCTCACCATATTTTCTTTAGCTGATATACCTTGTGTTGTTTTTAACCAATTTTTATTTCGTTAGAGCAAAGGCAAGAAAAAAACACAACTATGTCCTGTCAAACGTCACGTGCTATGGTGATGAAAACAGTTTGAAGCGTTGCTCGTTCGTGGTGCATAAGGCTGACAAACATAACCGATGCGAAGGTGGGCAACCCCTTGTAACCAAATGCCTTTCCCCGAGATATCCAAGTTCAGGTCATACCAAGAGAATAAAAAAGGTAATGTATCTGACTAATTTTATACATTAACATTTTTGCGTTGAATAAAAATTTTGCCATATTTGCAGAAATTTTATGATAAATACAAGAAATATTACAATTTGCAATTTATAGGTTTAATCCAACTAATTAAAGTAACAATAAAATACTAATTTAGCATGAAATGAAAAACACAATCAGGGCAACAGGTATTAAGATAAATCATATTTATAACGTAAGCCTTTTTTGATTTGTTGGAAAAAAAGTTTGGCGGAAACCTGAGGGTAAAAGCTGGTGCGTCCGAAGGAGAAGGTCGCCTGGAAATTAAAATGTCAGGGCGATGGGGAACCATATGTCATCGCAGGTTTGATCTCCGCACTGCAAACGTGGCTTGTAGAGAACTGGGATACGGCTCTGCTAAAAGAGTTTTGATCGACTCGTTTTTTGGACAAGGTCCGGTAAATGTTTTTAGTTTTTTTAAACTGAATGTTCATTGAGCTTCTGGCAGATGTATTATGCGTACCGACGTTTCGACGTCTCACACAGGTCTTACTCATGGTGAATAACACTCAAAGTGCGCAATAAACACACCAGGATAAAAAACGAAAAAGGTTCAAAGGAAAAACATAAGGAGCCCGCGCACACATCGATATACTAACCGGACGAACGATAACACACGTTTTTTTATCCTGTTGTGTTGTATTTCGAGATTTGAGTGTTATTCACCCGACCTGCATAGGACGTCGAAACGTCGGTACGCATAATACATTTGCCCGAAAAGCCTTCATAAATTTATACAATGCCTGGTAGCAACAGTTTATTGATATGAATGTTTATTGTTGTTGACTTGTATATCAATCCACACGGAGCGTTGCAATTTTTTAAAATTGTACCTTTTTCAGGGCAGAGCGCAGTGTGGCTGTCAGGTGTCCAATGCCTTGGTAATGAGACTCGTCTTCTTGATTGTGAGTACTCAGTATTAGACAGACATGATGACGACGACTCTAGCAATCCCCATGCGTGTACACATGCTGAAGAGATTGGTATTGCTTGTCATGTTCCTAACTTGGGGACACACAAAAAGGTTGGTTATTAAACCATACCAACGCCATGTTCACCACCAAGTAGAAAAATATGGTTTTGATTTAATTCAAACTGCATCGATAGACTACATAGTAATTGTCAAGAACGTCAAACATATGGTGGAATGCAAACGTGGACAATGTTAATGCTAAAACCGAAATCCAACGATTTACCAGCGGCAGAGTGCGGACCCGATTCTTTGAGATGAAATGTCTTCCATGTAATTTTGGCGAACGAAAATCGTATTTTGTATTCGCTTTAATGATTTTTCGTTTACACAGATTCGTTTGGTTGGTGGACGAAACCCAAAAGAAGGAAGGGTGGAAGTGAGAGTAAAACATAGTTGGGGCCCTGTTTGCAGCGATGATTGGTCAATTACAGAGGCAAAAGTTGTGTGCAAACAACTTGGACTTGGGTTTGCACTGCATGCGCTGAAGGTAAGCAATTCTAAAACAAGTCCGAGAAATAAACAAATTGGTCCCATTATTTTGCCAGGATGTTTATTTCTTCCCTGGTAGTGAAAATGTAACAAATGTCAAAATGACCGGTGTAAAATGTGCGGGAGATGAACTAGGAATTCACTACTGTCACCATGACGGCAGGCACCTACAACCGTGCGGTGCAGCAACAGGCACACAATCTCCATTTGCTGGTGTTATTTGTACTGAAAGTGGGTATTGTTTTAATTTTTGAAATCAATGTTTAATTTCAAGTTTTAATCAGTAAAAGTTAAGAATAAAGTTTGCGAAAAAGTCTGCAAACACTTACGCACGACGGTGTGTCATCCGTTTCGCAAGACCCCATAGCCCCAAAAGGGTTAAATATCCTCTCCACCTTGTTGTTGCACTTTTGACATGAAATGTTTGATGGATTTGGATGAAACTTTCAGAGCTGGTAAATAAGGATGTTCAAAGTAGAATAATTGGCTATTCTAGAATAGTTGTTTCGAATCTAGAACATCGAATCCGAGTCTTATATTAATTTTGACAGAATGACACACAGAATTGCAAGCAACAAACAGCAATAAATGACTGCTTAGTTACCTTTTAGAAATACCCCATGCCTTCTATACATCTGCTTTAACCCCATTAAATGTCCAATGTTTAAACTCTGAACAATATCAGATGTGCGGTCGCAAAGGTTGTAAGAATGTTTGTTAGTGAAAGGTCTAAGCGAATGAGGCAACTACCATTTTCAACACTGACATTACCACAAACGTGCAACTAAAACGAGTTGCACGATCAACGACGCATCAAAATTTTTGCTGATGCTGCGTAAAATTCAACCTCGTTGCGATGCTCCCGTTACTTGTTGTTTCTTAGTACACGTTGTTGTGCCTGTGAATGCCACTCTCATTAACAGACGTACTAAGCACACTCCTATACACGTCGTTTTGGACGAAATAATATCGGTTGCAATTACCCGATATAAACGGCAAATTTGGATTCGAAATTCTACTCTGAACATCTCACTGGTAAATATGGTCATGGTTATTTGTCATCAGTTTTGTTTAACCCCACAGCCCAAGGGGTTACCCCACTAGCCCCCTAAAATGGGTCAAATTATTAAACAATGTCGGAATTGGTTGAAACTTACACAGTTTGTAGAATATGACATTGTGGTGTATTGATTTAATAATTTGACCCCGTAGCCCCATCAGTTACCTCCCAATCCCCCTAAAATGGGTCAAAGTAAAAAATGTCCGAATTGGTTAAAAATTGCAGTTTGTCGAACATGGTATGGCAATTTAATTGTTTGGCCATATAACCCCAGCAATTGGCCTGTTAGCCCCCTTAATGGATTAGTAGTGTCATTCCGTTTCTTAGAAGCACTCATGCCATAGAAAGTTAGGTAACAATGGGACCCAATGTAAAATAATGTAGTGAATATATACATCCTTGATAAATTGCATGATAGTGTACATGGAATGGCCATTGGTGAAAGCCACCCTTCTAGTTTAACCCATTTTTTTTGGGGGGGGACTAGCGTGGGAACCACTGGGGCTTTTGGGGCAAACAAAACAGGTGGCACAACTCTACAAGCTGTAAAAATTACATCCAAATCCACCAAACATTTAATGGCAAAGGTGCATGGCCAACTGCAGGGAGGAAAAACTGAACGAAAACAATGTGCTCTGATCACTGAGGCAGTGCCAACATTGCTATGTGATTAAAAATATTTCCACAAAATATCGGGTCATAAGACTTAAAAACTATTTTGTGGGTTGAACCAAAAAGTATTTACAGACCCCTACTGCAGAAAGATTACATTTAGAACCTTGGTAAATTTGACTTGTCAGAAATCTTCATTTGCATGTGGACAACTTAAATTAAAAACTAGCTTTTAGATTTTCATGCTAGTATTGGCATTTGCCACAGCCTAAGGATTTATTTTGTAGTGTCACCTGACTTGGTGCAGGATGTTGCACTCCTGCAGCAGTCAATACATCTTGATGAGCAGCCAATACACAACCTTCGGTGTGCAGGTAAGAGATACATATGTTTTAGACCCATCACTGTTTGCAAGAGGTACTACCAAGCATTTATGTGCAGCAAGGCATAGGTTAGAAAAAAATTTAAGTACATATGCTGTTGCATTTACAGTCGTCTGTATAAGTTATCTTTTTTGTACCCAACATCCCTTCAAAATATTGAAAGCTATGAATTTAATGCAGCGGAGGAAAACTGTTTGGCATCTTCGGCAAATGATATGAATGATCCATATGGAACTCGAAGATTATTAAGGTTTTCAACACGGGTCTGGAACAGAGGCAGAACAGATTTTCAACCAGCAAAACAACCAAGGGACTGGATATGGCATCAGTGTCATGGGTACAATTTAAAATAGTTAATTTTGTGAAAGGTGCACTAGTTGATTAAACAATATTTAGGATTAAAAGAATACATGTCAACAACAATTTTACAGACATTATCATAGCATGGCACAATTCACTCATTATGACATACTTGACTTAAATCGCACCGAAGTTGCAGAAGGTCACAAAGCCAGCTTCTGTCTCGAGGACACAGAATGTGATCCTGGAGTAGCAAAGAGGTTTGACTGCGACCAACCTGGTGGTGGTAATCAGGGCATTGCTGTTGGATGTGCAGATAACTATCAGTAAGTGTTGTCTAACTTTCTGCTTAGAAATACTTTGGCTACAACACTATAAAGGTCACTTTAAACATATTGCCGTTCTATAAACACAGTTACCCAAGCAGTTAATCGCCAGCACCTTAGAATGGGTCAAATTATTATATAATCCAAAGCTTAAAGTTATTAAGTTATTGAAAACCCTCAATTTGAGATACAATCTGTTCAACTGGGAAAAGTAGTTAATAATATATGTTTGATAACTGCATTTTTACTTACTCAATCTTATGATCAAGAAAATTTTGTGATGTGCACAGACATGCAAACTGTAAAAACAATGTGTTCCATTTAGGAAGGAGACTCATACTTAGCAAGACTTCAAACAGTTTTTGTGCTTAAGTTAAGCAGCTACAAAAAACTCCATTGCCTTAAAATCACTCCAACATTTGTAAAATTTATTTGATCTATCAAAGTTTATTATAAGGCTTTAGTACAGTTACATAATTGGACTATTAAAGTTCTCATTCCTGAAGGGAACACATACCGGTGTTGTTTACTATTCCGCAGCTTGGATAAAACTTTACTGGTAGATATGGTCCTAAAGTTATAACATCGGCTCTGCTTGCCATAGCTCTAGTGATTATCCTACTGGCCCCAAAAGATTATCCTCTAAACACATTTATACACTACATAAAGAAACAGCACAACTCCTTGATGGTATCTACCAACTGTGAAAGTTTTACAAATGGCATATTATTTAATATGGGGAGCCATAATAATGTGGAAAATATATATTAGTGTATGTGGAGTGGCCAAAAAGCCCTGTTCTAGGTTATACTTGCCATTTTTTTGTTTTATGAAGCTTAATATTTTGTCCTTTTTTAATGCTAATTAGATACAACATTGATTGTCAATGGATCGACATCTCCGATGTGAAGAGTGGCAACTACTTACTACGCGTAATTTTTGCAATGTCTATGTTAGCAGTTGACAAAAATTATTGATTTCAATTATTTTTAGGTCAGAGTAAATCCTCATTCACTTGTAGCAGAATCAGATTTTCAAAACAATGAAGTTTATTGCAACCTGAAGTATGATGGTCACCGAGTATGGGCATGGAATTGCCACATTCGTAAGTGTTCTGTATTAGTGGTCAAAGCTAGTTTATAACAGGGCCCTTTACAAATTTTTCCTAGTTCCCAAAATAAATTTACCTAATCGCTTAATGTTATCTTTACTCGTGCATACTGCAGGATAGAGAAATAAGACATTTTAGGGCCAACAAATTTTTGTGTAGCGGGTGTGACAAACATTTGGGAATAGTGACAAGTATGTAACCACTTACACTGTGGGATGTTGCAGTCTGATTTGCCCCCTTGATGTGGCACTGATTTAATGGAAATATTTATTTTACAGCTGATCAATATGACCAAGCTACAATAGCACAGTATTATCGGGAAAGTATATACCCATGAATGTGTCATACATCAGCGACCACTTCTCATATCATCTGAATGTTGCTGTTACTTTTCGCTTCAATTCAAGCGAAGCTTGCAAAACACCGCAGAAATTTATTGATGTGAAGAAGTGTTGCTTACAAACATTCCATTTCGCCTGCTTTAATAAAATTGCCTGTTGCTTACAAAATATTCCTTGCATCTTAAACCTGACAAAAATAATGCTTCCTTGCCAAGAGTGTTTTTTATTTGTCAAGACTCACCACAAACACATATGTTTTGAAAACAATGTATCGATGGGTTCAAATGTACACCCCCAGAAACTTTTTAAACCAAGTTTCTTCACTCTGAACACTTGTATACATGCGGCGTGTAGTTTTTAACCCAACTTGATTATGACTTGCTACACCAACCACATACCACGCCTTGTTGTAAGAACAAACCAATGGTTCCGAATCCTGGTTAAAAATCACAAATAAACAAGTTTAGCAAAAATTCCTTAGTAATATGTTTTATTGTTAGTACTACCTTGTTTTACATATTTTTTCAAATTCAAAAAAAAATGTTTATGTTGGTAAAATTGTTTTCACTCAGTTAATTTCTGGTGACTTACATATCTAGGACTTTTAGGACTTGTTTTTATAGTTGTTTTTTAGGACTTTTAAAGTTAATACATTGCAAGCACTTAAATGCATTTCTGGAGTTAGACAAGAATTGTTCAATTGCAGATGATGCTTTAAAGTTAGAAATTTTAGATTTAAGTGCTTATGATGTACCAGCTTTGAAACTCCAATTATTTTGACAGATTAATAATTGTTTGTTTTAACTATATTAGCCTAATTTCGTGGTTAATGTGTGTACACGCTGGCCATTCTGCCTTAAACACAAAATGGCAAGGAGAGTTGGTATTAGGCAACTGCCCCAAACATAAACAGGTTGCTAGGCAGCCATTTAACTTGTAAAAATCATTTGTGCAGTGATAACTGGTAATATATGTTTGTTATTTCACAATGAAAAAGATGGTGCATAACAACAATCCCATTGACAGTAANTCTGGAGTTAGACAAGAATTGTTCAATTGCAAATGATGCTTTAAAATTAGAAATTTTAAATTTAAGTGCTTATGATGTACCAGCTTTAAAACTTCAATTATTTGACAGATTAATACTTATTGTTTGTTTTAACTATATTAGCCTAATCTCTGGTGGTTACTGTGTGGACACACTGGCCATTCTGCCTTAAATGCAAAACAGCAAGGAGAGTTGGTATTAGGCAACTGCCCCAAACACAGGTTCCTAGACAGCCATTTAACTTGCAAAAATCATTTGTGTAGTGATAACTGGTAATATATGTTTGTTATTTCACAATGAAAAAGACGGTCCATAACAACAATCCCATTGACAGTAANAAGCCCCACAACCAAGTTTGACCTACAGTGACCTTTAGCCGAGTCGCAACAAACTCCTAACGAATCTCTTCAGCGCGATTTTGGGGGTTAAAAAGGCAAAAAAGGGTAAATCGAAACAAAAGTCACAAAATACATTGCACTGTACCAGATATCAAAGTAGAAAACTTCTAGGTAACTTACTTTGGTAAATATTGCTGATTTAACTCACTCTACTCCAATGGTTATCAAATCCTTGTGTTTAAACTTGCAGAATAAAGTAAAACTAGAAGGTTAACCCCATTGTGATTCCGCATACACTTCAACCCAATTTCAAAAGGGTATAATCACTACACTGGCACCTATTGTTACCTAAATTTTTGTAGAATGGTTGTTTCTGCAAGTAGAAATGCATTGGTCCCATAAATGCAAAGTTGTGCATTTGGGGTGGCCAACATTTCACCACAGAGTCGACAGGAACATTTTTTTAACAATGCATAATCGAATGGTCAGAAATAAAATCTCAAGAACAAACGTCACAATGCAACATTTTTAAATAACTAGAAGGGTGGCTTCCCATTTTGCCATTCCACATACACTATCACTCGATTTATAAAGGATATTCACTCCAATATTTTTCATTGGGGCCCATAGTTAGTTAATCTTTTTTTGGTATGATTGTTTCCCTAGGCAGAAGTGCATGGGTCCCCACACATGCACAGCAGAGGATTATGCATCAATCTATACACATGTCAAAATAGTAGCAAATATTTTTAAAAAGTTTCATAAAATCTACAATCCTCAAAAATTTAGGTCACGTTTTGGGGCTTTAAAGGTAAACATAGCAATGTACAATGGCATGTTCTCCAAACTGTCCAAATTTCATCCAGTTTCGACATTGTTTTAAAATTTGACCTATCTTAGGGGCTAACAGAGTAATTGGCTACGACTTCAAATTAATAATTCAATACACCACAATGGCATGTTCTACAAACTGTCTAAATTTCATTCAATTTGAATATTGTTTAATAATTTGACCCATTTTAGGGGGCTAGCAGGGCAACTGCTGGGGTAAAGGGTCAAACAAAGCAATCAATGCACCACAATGCCATGTTCTGCTACCTGTAAATTTCATCTAATGCGAACATTATTTCATAATTTGACCCATTTTAGAGGACTAGCGGGGTAACCACTGAGGCTATAGAGTTGGATTATTAATTTGATGCACCACAATGGCATGACCAAATATCATTAACTTCAGACAATGTTTGAAAATATGACTCATGTTAGGGGGAAGTGACTGAGGTTTCATTCAACTCCAACAACTCAGAAACTTTCTAATTGTGGTGCTTAGACATTAGATAAAAGCTTAATCACTGAAGACAGCTGCATGCCAACCAATTAGAAGTCCTGCTGCTGCTGGTGAACCCACACACAAAACCCCATACAAACAAAATTAAAACAATGCGTCCCCTTCAAAAAGGGGACCCATAAAAAGAAAGTGAAACAATATGCGTCCCCTTTTGGAAAACAACCCATAAATGTTATCTCTTTTTGCTTGGGTTGCATCTTAATTTGAAGAACGTTTGAAAAGTTACATGCATTTTGAAATATATGTATTTAAACAATAAAATTATTCATACCATTTTTAAGTTTCATCTGGCCAATAGCATAGCAGACTCCCTGTGGGATATGCACTGTAAATCCCATTGTGGGTAAACATGGCAACCAATCAACCATCAAGCTTTTAGACAACTTCCACATTGCAAAATTATGTTGACGGGTGTTTCGGTCATATTCTGGATGGATAAATATCCTGAAAACATTTACAAAAAACCTGAATTTCTTTTAATTTTTAAAGCCTGTGTGTTATTTTTTCAGTAGTTTAAATCTGACACAATATATGTAAAATTGATAGTTGCATATGTTCGCAAACTGTTTTTACATACAAACTCTTGTTTCTAAAATCAAACCAACCTTTTCACTGAAAGGTAACCACTTGATTTTTTCTTAAGGGCAAAAGATAAATTTCCGACATCGATAATCACATTTTCCCAGTCTGGTTTCATCCCCAGAGCATTTATACAATGAGCTGCTGTCAATACAGTGTTTTCTTTTACCAATGCTCCATAACATATATGTACCAACTGTAAAAAAACAAAAGCAGCAAAAAACATCAAATACAAAAATTGAAAAATCCAGTTTCTTAGATACCTGCACTTTGTTAAACAAATCAAGTTCTAGTGATACCTTTGTAAAAAAAAATCAAGCTGTAGTAATACGTGCACCTCAGCACTTGTTATTCTGTCACCCACCCCTTATGCAGCTTAATTTTAGTCAGGATAACAGTTAGATGTAAGCAAGGGAACAACATTTTTTTCCGTTAGTAATGTGAATAACCACAACAACCGTATAAATGTTTAACTTTGGGGGGCCAGCAGGGTAACAACCGAGGCTATAGAGACAAATTAAACTAATAATAAAACTTCATGATCACATGTCAGTTGGAAATGTTTCATCCAATTTTATGCCAAAAGTGCATGGACAAACCTCTAGCGGAGAAAATTGATGACAAATATCTTCTTCAGAAAGGGGAAACTCATAGTTTAAATAGAAGGGTGGCTTTCACCAGATTGCATTTCACATACATTATTACCCAATTTAAAAAGGATATATCTTCACTATTTATTATTTTCCCTTTTTCCACAACCATTTAGTGCGAAAGGTTTGATGGATTTGGAAGAAACTTTGCCCCAATGTTTGTTAGATAAAATTTGGACAGGTTGTAGAATATTTCCTTGTAGTGCACTGACTGATTTTTTTTAACCCTAAAGCCTGACAAGTATCTAAAAAAGTGAATAAGGTACATGAGTGGGGACCCATGCATTTTTGCTTTCAAAAACAATCCTGCATTGAAAGCTTAGGTAACTATGAGACCCAATGTGAAATAATGTGGGGAATACATCTCCTTTTTAAATTGGGTAATAGTGTTTATGGAATGTATATATATGGTAAGCCACCAGTCACCCATTATTTTCATTTCTGATGCTTACTGAATACAAAACAGTGTTACCCACATATTAGCAATTATCCAAAGGTAAAGAACCAACGGCTAGTGGCTAAATCTGGTGACATATCATATCACCATCTACTTCAACTTTAGGTAGTTTTGTTATCTAACTGTTTTTGGATTTATCAAACATCACTCAACAGAAACTTTGCAATTGTGGTGCGCACAAGCACAAGTGTAGGTAACCACTAGGAGCTCTAATTGAATGGCATATGACCATATCTGCCAGCTGTAAGTTTTATCCAAATCAATCAAACTCTTCAGGGAGGAAGGGGACTCATAATAAAGTTAAACACTGGATGTTTTTTGGCCATTATCATGTGAAAGAACTGTTAATTACATTGTAAGTTATGAGAGTTTTAGTTTAGTTGTTTGTATCCATCATAGAACTGTATAACGATAAACAAATGTAAATGGCAAATAGCAAAACAGTGAGTTGGACCACTAAATGAGTAGACAGTTTGACTAGCATTATACTAAATCAATTTTGAAAAGGTCAGTGACCAATCAAATAAACACTTAAAAGGAAGTTCTTTTAAATCTGAAATACGCTAAAACTTTTTAGCTACAGAAACCAGACCTGTTACTGAAGGTTTTTAAATTCATTCAGCATTTAGAATCACCAATTGGGTTTGTTGCAGTTAAACTATTGTTTATTGTCAAGCATACCTCATGTGTGTTTGGACAAAGAGTTTTGATTGAAACAAGCCATGGAAAATCACCAACTCCGACTTCCTGGATGTTCGAGGATGCAGCATTTACTGGTTTACCACAGTATTCTGGTGCAGTGACATTTTTAAACTAAAATCCAACAAAGCAACATGCATTTTGGTACTAAAACATTACATAAACACATATTTAAGCTTTAATGATGACCTGACTGAATTTTTAAAGTTTACCTCAAATTTTAAAGCGAATCCTCTGTTTTCTATTGCTGCATTGGATGTAAACTTGACAAGCATATTTCCAGTAGCAGATTGAATAGTATAGCTGTCAGCAGTGGGGTTGTAAACTGATGATCTATGACCAGAAAATACTCGCACCAATTCAGATTCATACGGTGTGGTGCTACTGCCTTTATAAATCTAAAAACCGAAATGGTACATCTTCTATTATAGTTTACACTGTCAACATTTAAAAGTTATTTTAAAATCACCTCAAGGCAATCTGAAGTACAAGTCCATTGACTGGTTGAAATTTCCAAATCTAAGTCTACCAGAGTTAGAGTTATCAACGTTTTGTACCCTGCATATTTACTACCATGTAACACAGAAAATTAGGCAAAAACATTGCAACGGAAACATACCAAGCAGCAACCATTCACATTCCATATTAGAGGGATAGTTTTTACTATTTTGGTAACCTGGAGATACAATAAATCCTTCCTTTGATTCATCAGAAATAATTCCACCACAGAGATAGGAGCATATTGGTTTGTCAAGACTCTCACTATACTCTATGTCATCTGAGGTCACATGTGATCGATAGTTAAGGCAACAAATTAAAACCAATTATAAAACACACATACTCTGTACACAAACAATAACACACATCTGACAAAACATACTAAATACACTTTACCGATATAAATTCAAAAATTTGTAATGTTAAAGGTTCAATTTGAAACATATTTAGTTTTAATGACCAACTGTTTTCAGTTATATTATCCTATTTTTAGTATTTATTACTAATGTGTAAATTATACAAACAGTGTTGCTGCATAACTGCCTAATTATACACATAAACATTCATTGTAAGTGTTACAGAAAATCTGTTAATTGTATATCTTGTACATCAATTTAAAAATGTCCTACGTAAATGTAAACATAATTGGCAGGTTTTAACATTTACACTTACCACTCGCTGAAAACCACAGAGTGTCTACCAGATTTCGAGAAAGGCCATTTATCTGGTCAGACAATTTTTCAACAACAATATAACTTGGCAATGAAGTTGATAAATTAAATTCAAACTGCATTCTCCATCGTTTGTCTGTTGAGGCATAAACTGCCATCCTATCAGTAAATTAAAAATGTACTTGTTGCCATTGATATTAAAAAATTCCAGCAACAAATGATCTCATTTAAAAGCACCTTTGATTTGAGCTTTGCGGATTGCCACAATTCATGTGAAATGAACTTGAATTACAGTTGCCAACACCTAATAACATCTTACTGCCAAAAGGAACTGCCTGTAAAAGATTACAGAATATTTGACTTCACATACAACTTCTTTACTAAACCCAAGCCAGAACCCAAATGAACTGTTAAGGATACAGAAGTAACAAAATGCAGAGATGAAATTGGAAACATTAACTATTACTTATAGAAAAAAGATAATTGTTTAAAAATGTTTTACTGACCGTCATGCACATATTATTGTGCAAATTAAAAATTTGATTTTTATCCATCCATTTCCATTTATTGTGTGGTTCTTGTGGGTCGCACAAGCTTCTTTCCTTCCAAGCAATAGTATTATTTTCTGTTACACTTAAACATCCAACATATGGTGTGCGTGTGACAAAAAGAAACCCTTGCTTTTCACCGACAACTGAAAAAATTTAAAAAAAGAAAGGCAATGACACTGCCACAATAATGATTTGAAGACACAAATTTGGTTTAAGTAAGCAGGAAGCAACGTAAGTGTTTCTGCTACATATTTTTGGATTAAAAAATACATTACCATTCCACATGCTATTTTACATTGGGTCTTTAGCATACATGTGTGTCAGTTAGCAGTGAACTTTATTTGCATTTATGCACCACAACATGAACAGAAAAGATTCATTTTAGTTGAGCTTATTTAATTTGGTGAACGAAATCATGGTGGCACAATTACACTAAAACAGTCGCCAAGCTGGAAACAGCTGCTCACCGTTCGAACATTACATAGCATCAAAAAGTGAAGGGCAATTTTAACTCAACAAGTGTACTGAATCCATATGTTTGGAAGACCCATGCTGTCTGACTGAACTTGGTACAAACCTTTAGAATTGTTGACAGTCCATGGTTGACAAACTGGGCTGGAATCAGTCCACTGACTATTGACACATTTCACCTCACGATTTATTGTGGAATTATCTGTGCACTGCAGAATGCAAATCTGTCCTTCTGAAGCTGACCTAAAGTAAACTCATCCATGTAGTTTTTCTTCTAACCAAACTGTTATCTTATCTAGTCCTGCTNCACTTCTGCAAGTGTCAGAAATCATTTTTAGGGGCATTTGGGTCTACTGTACAATTTAATCCTTTCTGTAATGCATGGAACCTTTTTTTACTGCAATACGCCGAAAACAAACATAGTTAAAATAACATGCCCTTTAGAAAAGGTCATCCATAGTTACCACTTTGACAAGACAACATTAGAGTTGTTCCAGAAACTACAGCCATTCCTTGATTGTGCATGTACTTGGTTGAAAGCACTCCAACTTGTGATGGTTGTGGACATTTAAACTTCTGAATGCACCTGAAACAATTGTGCAGATAAAATAGTAAAAAACAGTCAGAAATCACTATAAACTTCTTTGAGATTATTTAGGTGACCTTTTAAATTAAATATTAATTGAGTTAAGTTTATTTAGCTTTACAACGAAATAATAGCATCACAGTACCACTAAAGCAATCACCCAGATGTGTCCACACTTCAGATAAACAGCCAATACAAAGCTGATAACAACTGTATTTAACACAGAGATAAAGGTGGAAAAGTCATTGTTAGAAAATGATTGTTACATCCAATCTCCACACAAATGTTATAGTACTCAATTTTTTTTTCACATACTTAGTCTCCATTAAATCCCTTTTTGACAGTAAAGACCCAAATTAATCTGAGGTGTTGCTTTCCAAACAGTATTATATCTGCTGCATTAATCATTGATTAAACTTAATACTTGTAAATTTTAGTTTAGTTGTAATTGCAGCACCCGCAAGCCAGCAGTTGAATACTACCATCAAACCATTTAAAAAAACGTTATTATAACAACCTTTGTGTACCTGGCTTTACCATGCCATGTTCCATTGCTTTGGCAAAAGAATTCAGAATCTCCATCAAGAATATATCCATTTTGACATGCTGCAATGCATTTACTACCAGGAAAATGAATTTCATTCACACATGTAGGATCAAAGGCAATTTGAGGGTTTAATTTGACCACTGCTGACTCATTTGCACCCGGTGCAGAGCAAAAGTCTGAAATTAGGAACATCTGTTAAAACGTTAGTTCAGTTTGAATGACACATAAAAATCATATTGGCTGCATATTTTAGGCAAGCTACTTGCAATCTTAAGAAATAATAAAAAAGAAGGAAGGAACTATGGGATCGATTATTAGTGTGTTTCTAAATAGCACTGCCTGCACACAGTTAATTGTAAGGTAGCAATATTTTATGTTCGATGAATAAACTTCGCCAATCTCCTTCACAAATAATCAATACCACACAAAAGAGTAAAATTGGCTGGAAAGATAAAGACATTTAACATTAAAAAGGGGCAGTTGTGACAGCCAGACTCCTGGAGTTGAGTTGCATATCAATGGCACATGGTGAACTTAGTGGCCATCAAATTTCTTTATCGCTCCGGTTAATAATTTGAATGTTTTGCAATCATAAAGATTAGTTTAATCCGGCACATACTGATACACTGACTCACTATTATTACCCAAATAAGAAACATTGTATCTCACATCAAGAGCCCATAAGGTAATTTACTGCTGTAAATATTTCTGTTAATCATACTAAACTTCGATCCTTACTCTGGCAACTGATTGGTTTAGATGACCAAGAACCATCCATTTGGCAAGTACGAACCAAATCTCCATCAGGTGATGCATAACNAGCAAAAGTCTGAAATTAGGAACATCTGTTACAACGCTAGTTCAGTTTCAATGACACATAAAAATCATATTAGCTGCATATTTTAGGCAAGCTACTTGCAATCTTAAGAAATAATAAAAAAGAATCATATGAGCTATGATTGACTAACTTTTAGAAGGAACTATGAGATCGATTATTAGTGTGTTTCTAAATAGCACTGCCTGCACACATTTAATTGTAAGGTAGCAATATTTTATGTTCTATGAATAAACTTCGCCAATCTCCTTAAAAAGAGTAAAATTGGCTTGAAAGATAAATAGACGTTTAACATTAAAAAGGAACAGTTGTGACAGCCAGACTCCTGGAGTTGGGTTGCATATCAATGACACATGGTGAACTTAGTGGCCATCAACTTTCTTTATCGCTCTGGTTAATAATTTGAAATGTTTTGTAATCATAAAGATTAGTTTAATCCGGCTCATACTGATACACTGACTCACTATTATTACCCAAATAAGAAACATTGTATCTCACATCAAGAGCCCATAAGGTAACTTACTGCTGTAAATATTTCTGTTAATCATACTAAACTTCAATCCTTACTCTGGCAACTGATTGGTTTAGA
>QXVZ01031266.1:5581-18245 GCA_008931825.1 Phallusia fumigata
GCTGTGATATAGTGGTGTGTTGTACTTTGGTCGTTTTTAGAACTCGGCGGACACCCAGCGGTATGTGTACAAAGTACGCAATTTGAAACACGTGGAACCTAGCAACCTCGTAACCAGAAGAACTGATTACACATTGGATGTGACGTGTAACTTCACAAGCGCAGAAACCGTGTCATCTGTAGAAATTAAACCCAAAATCGAGTAAGTATTTTGTTAAGCTTAGTTACATAACGGACGACTTCAAATTAAATACATTATATTTATTTTTCCGTTTAAGTAAAGTTGGTTTATTAATTGTCATTTTTTGCCTTATTTCAGACTAAAAATTAACAAGCAGTTAACATCAAACATATGGCATTGTAACGAGGGTTTCTGAGTTCCAACCTCATATTATATTGCGTATCCTATTGTGCATCATAGGCTATAGGTGCTGTACTTACAAGTGTCCATACATAGGTATTTTTTCGTGCATAAAAGCAGCCCATCCAAGTTAGATGTATAGTGTTAATACAACATGCATAAATGTCCAACATGGCGGAATTTAAGTTGGTCAACTGTAGCCGAGTAACATAAGTAGAGCATTGATCGCGCCGCTCTTGGACGGAAGTTCAAAGTTTGTAAAAGGAATCGTTTTTTCTTGTTGGACGTTAGGCTTTGCAAAAGTCACGGTTTTTCTTGCTATACCAACCGTATTTGTACTGAACAGTGCTGCTACAAAAAGACCAGTACTGACGCAGACTGAGAGCCATTTTACACTTTCCTTCACGTTTCATATTATTTTTCTTTTTTTTCTTGTTAGAGCAAGTTTACGGACCATAATTGCACTAGGATGTCGTAAATGACAAATCGTTCTAATTTTAGGACATGTACCGCCGAACCAAATTGGGCGTTGTTTCTTCGCTAGAAAGTCGACAATTACAAGGCTACTAAAACTGGTCAATATGTTCATGTCAACGTTTACTAAAGTTTGCAGGCTGTAAGAGTGAGATGTAAAAAACAACATTGTAGATTTGAAACTACTTTTTAAGACACATTGGAGCCGCACTGTCTCCTGTCGACGGGAAATTTACGGTCACGCTTGAATTGTCTGATACAGACAATTTTTCATCACCCCTAGCGGCTGATTCAGAAATCACGATACCGAATGAGATCTATGCAAAAGTTTCCCTTTCCGAAGTCCCGGAGAATTTTGACGACTTTGTGATCGACGTGAGAAGAATGGTGATGTAATACCCAATGAGTTTGCGTAATTTTGAAATTGTTTGCTTTCGTCACAGATGGAAAATTGTTTTGCAACAGACGAAGGACACCCAGATGATCAGCATAAATACCCGATTATTGAAAACAGGTCAGGCGTTTAAGAAAATTGGAACTGGAATATGTAGTAAAAAGCATTTAGCTTTACAATATTTACCTGGCTAGTAATAAGAAAGTGAGAACCTATTCTCAAAAACGGCTTACTATAACTGTTAGAAAGTGAACGTTACTTCAACCGAGTGGTAAATATATCGAGGAAGAAAGTTGAGTAAATTTAAAACTTATCGCTAAGGCTTTTGAAATAAAACAAAAACGCTGTTGTTTGTATTGTTAATTTTATTTAATCCTCGTTGGGCAAAACAACACAATGCATATTTACCAACGACTTAGCGGTCACGAGCTACATTGTCAATTTATTGCCTTTTTTGTTTGTGGGGTAACTTTAATTTCGTTCAACCCATTAAGTGATGCTGAGGCGAGGGAGGCTTAGAGGCAGGCATGTCAAGCGTTCGGCGCGCGTGATAATTTCATGCGGCCCCCTTCATGTTTCTTTCAGCCGCTAGAGGGCAGCAAATGTTTAAAATATCCTAAAGCCACACTGACCAAGAACGACAGCATCGACGCTTTTGACATGTCTGCATTAAGGCAAACAACCTTATTTCGAAGTCTACGCAGTAAAAACTCTTTTTGCGAGCTTATTTTACTTGTTGTTACAGCTGCCTTGCAAATAACACATTTGAGGCGGATGACGCAAGAACGTTGATAAGAAATGGAGCAGCCCGTTTTGGATTATTTAAGTTTAAGGCGTTTAGATGGACTCACCTGACAGATAACGAACAGGCCATCTATGTCCACTGCATGGTCAAGATCTGTTACAACAGTACCGGACAATGTCCAACCTTGGTAAGATAGTACCAACATAAGTCATAAAAACATTACGCAACACATAGTATATTTTGCGTTACAGCATACTGCAACGTTATGCACTCTTGCTTGTCAATTGCCAGCAAATAAAAAAAGCAAAAGGGTCGCTTATGACCCAGTAGTTTGCCCATGACTGCGATGAATCCATTTTTCACATGTTTCATAACGAATCTGCAAAATCCTAACGTTTGTTTTAGGAATATGGTGGCAATTGTTTTTATTTTCACACTTTTACGTTTGGCAGAGCTGTTCAATGAACCGTCGCCGATCAATCGAAAGTTACCATGAAACGTTGATTACTGCCGGTCCCCTGAGAGTATCACTGTCGCAGACAAAAGGTAAAGTTCGTCATGCAAATAATAGCTAAAACTCGAGTACTGATCACATTTATGAAAAAAACGTTTTGATAGAGTCTTTAAATTACTCGAGTATAACCAAGGTATTTCGAATACGAAACCCATTTTAAATAAACGGATGTTTGACTACTTGTAAATGTAATTTTTATTTGTCTACTTGTTCTTGTAAAAAAGTTAAAAACTACAAAGAAATAAAAAATAAAGCACAGTAAAAATTAACGTTAAAAACTAGGTCAAGTCATTTAAATTACAGTTGTATGAACTATGAACTGTCTGCAATACATTATCACGGGTCACCAGTGACTCAGCATGAAGGATAAAACATCAGTCACAAAGACTGTGAACTTGATTAATTAGTCTGATGTCATTCATAGTTTTGTGATATATATTCCGCCTTATTGTGGGCACCATCTGTAACTGAAAACAAACCGCACAAACACTCTAATTATGATACAGACCGTTAAATTACTTTTGACAATCGTACTCATGGTTTTGGCATGTTCTAAATCCCTAATTACCAAAAATATTTTGTGTATCTTCGATGCAAGAGGCTCGTGTTGTTATAAGCAAGCGATAGAAACAGATTAAAATTGGTTTTGTTTTTAGAACTATTTTCGAACATGGTAAATTGTGTTTTTTGCAGAAGATAGCTTCATTCCTATGAAAGATGAGCAAGAAAAGCAGAGAGGGACAAGAGTTAAACACATGCAGAACATATTTCTTTTCTCACTTGCTCTGCTTTCTGTCGGTATTGTAATCGCTTTTTGCAAAAAACTGCGACCTTCTAAGCCAGTCACGAAACGCATGGTTGCTGCATAGAGGATAGTTGCTTGCTTTTCGCCATTTAACTAAAGGCATATCAGACCGGTAGCATATTGTATCACCCCTTTTGCATGGTGTCCGGTTTTGATTTCTGTTAATATGATCACTTAACGTGTTTTCTGATTTTATATTACTGTAAATATCAGTTTCACACCCTTTTCAACTCTATTCTTTTAACTCAAAACCACATATTTTGTGTCAAAACCATTTGATCAGCGCCATGAATGTTTGATTGTACAGTGTGTCAATTGTTTATTTTTTCGCTCTTTTATACTACCCAAGGCCCCCATGAAAATTCTTTTGGGGACTCTATTACTTGTAACATTTTCTGGAAATATAAAGTTCATTAATGAAAATGGATCTAGGCCTCTATATGCGAACACTGTTAAACAGTATTGTTAAATTATGCTGGCTGTTCAGTAGCTTCAAGACGGAAAGTGAAGGAAATAGATATATCTATCCTTAACCCTCCAGTGGGATGGGGATACGTATGGAATGACAAAAAACACTGAAATCGTATGCCCAATGTTATCGGTAGGTATATTGTGAAATCGAACAACATCATGCAGGTCACTTATCAACACTCCAATTTATTCTGGGAAACAGCCAACAGAAAGTATTCTATCCTATTGCGAAACAGAGTTTTCTTTCGACTTTACGAAACACTACTTTGCATGAACAAAACTTACAGCACACTGCTGCATTGCTTTGAGTTGAGTCAGCAACGGTAAAAGGCCTTTTCGGGAAATTGTTTGACTACGCGGAAATGATTTATGGTTGGTTCTCGCAAAAAGGGTTATGGAGAGCGGTGACTCAGTTAATGGAAAATGTGTAAGCAAAGGCACAATCTCATGATGCATATGCAGTGACTAACTAACTGTTGATATTGAACTGATGTGAACGATGAGTGAGGCTAGGACAGGAAGTTTCACCCAAAGCTTTAGTACACCAAAAGTTGCACATGTCGTGCTTAAAATTACTGTTTCCTCCTAGGATTTATAGTTTATGATTTTAATGGGACAACCAAAAAAATTTTTTGAAAACGTACATTTAAAAATGATTTGTAATAATTTTTAGTAAAAATAGAACTATGAGACAGATAACACATGTAGAAAATTGCAGATATCGCTTTCATACAAAGGGTTTTACGATCTTTGTATGGACCAGTTTTTGTTGCCAGAAGACCAAAAAACCATCATTAGCAAAAGGCAGGTCCCACCGAGATTTGAACTCGGATCGCAGGATTCAGAGTCCTGAGTGCTAACCGTTACACCATGGGGCCGACAACAGCCATGAGAGTGAAATTTCTCCCAGGAGAAGAAAATCTCCTCGCCAAGAAAAAGGGACTTTGACCTGATTAAAGGTAGTTGTAAAAAAAGAAGAATAAATTAAATACTAAGTTAAAGAAAAATTTGTAAAATAAATTTAAAATAAGTTTAAACAATTATGTTTGATTTTGGTGTTTTGTATTTTATTTTTACTTAAGTACATTTTACTGTGATACTGTTAAAATTATTTATACTTTTAAAGGTTTACTGTTGCGCGATGAGTAAATGGAGAAAGAGTGGGCGTGTTTTGCGTATCCAAGGCGTGTTTAGTGTACGGCTTGTGAGTGTCGGTTTTGGTTTGACGGCGATGTTCAAATGGTTTGCTAAACAGACAATTTGTAACTGCACTGAGTAGTGTTGTTGGTTTCTGTCCAGAATGGCACAATCTAGACTATTTTATGCATATATTTATCATTATTATATTTAATTAAAAAAAATGTTGAAATGCAACTTAATAGCAGTTTTGTGTAGGTTTTTGCTTGCTAATGCTAACACAGTATGAAATACCAAATTTTGTTTTTTATTCTCGAATCTTGTTTCTGTTACAAATGTTTTCAGAAATGGTCTATGATCAGCACTAAAGCTGCAATTTGTGTTGATGGTTAATAATTTTCCAAATTAGATATGCTATGACTTATGAAATATCTTTGTTGTGTAGATTTGTAGCAAATAGATTTTTAGGGGCAAAAACTGGCCATGATGCAAATGCAGTCATACGCGGCTCGACTCCAAGATGAGTCTGAGTTGTTGTACATGAGTATGATCGGTATGGTAATGGCTGCCATCTTCGCCACTGGTTTTCATGCTGATGTAGATCGCACCTTAACCCAACTTGCTCCAGAAGGTACCGAATACCCATTTCCAGCACATACCCGTTTGGGAGCTGCCAAGTTTACTGCAGCAATTGGTGGTTTTCTAATTGGAGTGTTTTTCTGGACTGTGGTTGGAAAACTGCGCTGGGAGTTGATTGCACAGCTTCTCAAGTATCGGTATGTTATGCTGAAACTATTAATTTCGATTCTATGTTCAAATAACTGTAAATGTTTACTGATTTTTTCAAATCTTTTTTTTCAGAGACTGGATTTACAGACCCAAGAGTTTCAAAACCAGAGTAAGTGTTGTTAAAATATAAACACACATTAAAGCGTACACTTTGTAAAAAGGCTGTGATTATATTCTTTTCTTTGTTTTTTAGTCATGGTATCTTGTGCTTTCAAGCCTTTTGCCAAGGAAAAAGTGGCTCTTTACTTTTCAACGGGTCTTGCCTAAATATCCACTCCCCAAACTCGATGACACATGTGCCAAGTAAGACCTTTCAAAGAGTTTGTGTTTGGTTGTTTTGTTAAATTACCTTTTTTCTCAGAATGTTAGATGTTGTGGAGCCTCTTGTCAGCAAAGAAGAGTTTGAAGACATCAAGAAAAAAATGGAAAAGTTTAGAAAAGAAGATGGACCCCCTTTGCAAGCCATTCTAGAGAAACGGTTCAATATAAAATATGCAAAATGTGCTTGATAAAAAACAAAATATTTGAATTTGTGTATAAATTTGTGTGCAGATACCAGACAGAAGAAAATTGGGTGGCTGACTTATGGGACAAGTATGCATATCTTTCAGTTCGCAGCTCCCTACGTAAGATTTTTTTTAAATAGAATTTATAAACTCTAAAGACATAGTTGCTTAAATTTGGTTTTGACAGTTTACACCAACTTTTGTCAAAGTGGAGGCCTTAAAAGAAAAGATTTATCTGAAGCGGAACCAAAAACTCAAACTGCTCGTGGTGCCAATATTGTTTACCACCATTTGAGAATGTATGAGCTTATTACCTCAAGGACAGTAAGTTGTGTTTACTCTTGCAGTGCTTCGCATACATTGCTGTTTACCAATGTTTTTCCTGAAGGACATGTGGTGTTTGTATTTAAGCTATTACTATCAGTTATAATATTTTCATATTTCCTGGAATGTGATGTCACATATAAAAAATTCTTGTCAAGTCAGGTTTCTGGAATGTTTTCGGTGTTTTTAATTGAATTCCGGGAGTTTTTATTAAATTAAGGAAGCAGCTAATCCCATATACCTTACTACACAGAAACTAAGCTAAAATATTTGCAATGAGTTTTGATTATGCCCAAAAATGTTTTGTTCATGTCCATTAGGTGTTTGCAATTATGCAGTAAGCAGACTGTGCTATTTAGTCAAACTGTAACATTAATAAAATGTTTCCTCCTTTTTCTTCTCTTAAGCTGCAAACTCTTCTTGTACAAGACCTGGTTCCAATATGCTGCCACCGATATCGCTATCTCTTTGCCTGTAACAGAATACCGGGACAGGCGATGGATGAACTAAAGACATATGACTCTCCACGGCACATTATAGTCTTCAGGTATGCTGCGCCCCATTGTGTAGCACCACCTGCTTGTGTATTGCTCAGCCTCACATGTGGCCTGAGGCATGTATGTAATACATTATGTATGATGCCTACTGTTAGTGGTTTGTATGTGTGTCATGGTAAAACTATAAAGTGTACCAGTTTAACTACCTCTTTATTTAACTACCAAAACATTCATGTTTTACTGAAAACATATTTAGCAGAGCTTAATGCTGGCCAAAGTCCACCCACAAAATCCAAACGTGGTTGGTTTCCCAGCAACCAATTGGCTTATGCTGCTTGTTCATGGTGTATTTTACTATGAATAGCTACATTATATCATGATCCTATCCTATCACGACTAATTGGGTTGGCTTAGTGTTTAAAGGTCATTTGTATTGACTAGAACATCTGGTTGAAAATGTTTATTCTTTAATTGGTACTTTATTGAGATACAATACATTTGTGCTTATTGCAAAAACTTTTGCAAAACTGAACTTGTCATTGCAATATTGTGTTAAGTCATTGTCCTATGATGTGGCTTAAGCTTAAGTGAATTGAGTTTTGAAACATTTAAAGCTAATGATAGTAGCTTAGGCCTGTAATCTAGTCCTATTTAACTTTGTCAACTAGCATTCCTTTAAATAAACAAATCAGTCATCTTGAGCACATACTAAGTAATATTGTTTTTTTCATCTCATGAAGAGTGTGTAACTATTTGTATTTCCAGTAATACATGTCTATTATTGATTTTACGATTTTGTTACATTGGTAACATAACTTTAATTGGTATGATTCTTGCATATGCTGTATACCTGATGATATTAAAAAAATTCCCCACAATACCTTGTAGTAAGCCATGTCTACATTTTTTCACACAGAAAGGGCCTCATGTTCAGTGTTGATGTGTATGCGACTGATGAAACTGGCAAACAATCAATTCTATCACCACCAGAAATCCAGACAATTTTGGAAAACATAATCAATGAAACTGAAGATGTTGAAGGTGTACAATGGAACCCTGCTCTTTTTACTGCTCAAAACAGAACACTATGGGCACAGGTATAGCAAATGCCAAGGAATGGGACTTAAATGACAGCCTTTTTGTGACAAAGAAAGTTTTTTAGCATTTCTCTTTTGTACGTACCAAGTGCTGATTAGGAAATAAAATGCTCCTTTTAGCCATTATTTTTGACAACATAATCTATGTGTTATAGAAGACACAAAAGTTTGTTCTTATACTTCTCAAATTTTCTTTTTTATAATGTGCACCTTTACTATTTTCAACTTAGCAGTACGAATTTTTTTGTACATAACGACAGTTCTGTGTATGACCATTTAACTTGATGAAGCAGTTTTGGGAAGTCTGCTCATTTCCTGACTTTTGTGCATGAGATTAATGATGACAACATAAATTTATTGTCTGAGTAAAAGTGGTATAGCACAGGGGCATGTATCCAGCAAACACTTGTTCTTAATTTACTGCAGCGATACAAAATGATTCTAATGTTCCATACCACATGTCTTCGTATTGAACCAACAGCTCTTTATAAACAACAAAATGCTGTTGTAAAAAGCATATAAGATTGATTGCCACCTACACACCATACTAGTACATTACTAAATATGTCAGCGAATCTGGAATCAATAACATTGAACTACAAAAACCACAACAATAATTTCATAATTTTTTTTGCTGTGCAGGAACGTGAAAAACTGCTTGCTCATCCACGCAACAGTGCATTTCTGCAAGAGGTTGAAAGTGCAATATTTCACCTTGTGCTGGAAGACACAAAACCACAAGTATGTATCACATATGCCCTCAGGAAGCAGTTTGTATTACCAGGTTTTATTCCAGTGGGGACTAAATGTGTAGAGTTGATTGTCCTTTCGGTTGTATACTGTGCAAACAATTGGTTTTATTGCAGCACCAAACTCAGGCTTAACAAACCTCCTGTACAAAAACATCTTTAAACGCCAGAAGCTTAGAATTTTATGTTTTTAGAAATGCATTAGGAAAATACATGTTTGCAAAAGCAAACGAGTTTTTGTTGCTTACACTTTACCCTTTAAGTAAGCTTTTGGAAGTTATCTTACTCATAATTATTTTACTTCATTGAGCCTAATAATGTCTGTAATAGCATCACTTTTTTCGTGGTTGTGTAACTTTTTACACGAGCATAGCTATTTGCGATCCAATTACAGTGCGTTAGGCATAATAGCTATGTGCATTTTGCCTCAAACAACAAACTGGCAGAAATACAACATTAAGTGTACAACACCACATAGGACTTGTCAGAGGAATGCCATGCGAACCTGTTCGGCAACGGCTTCAGCAGATGGCTTGACAAATCTCTGACGTGCGTCATTCACGCGAACGGCTTGTCGGGAGGAAACGTCGAACATGCCACCGCTGATGCGACTGTAAGTTGAGTAGTTGTCAGTTGTTCTGTTTTTGTTTCGTTTTGTGCAACTCGCCAGGTCCTTGTTGCATTGGTAAAATGTTGCTCCTTTTCCGGTGCGCGCTTAGTTGTACAGCGTTTTAACTCATTTCGGTTTGTGTTTTTAAAAAAGGACCGCTCGTCATCTCTTTTGCGCATTAACAACCTACTTTTGATTTGTGGTCAACCCTAATTCCTCAAGAAAAAAATGTAATTTTTTTACCGTCGACCGTCAATTTGTTTAATAGTTGTGGCTCCCCCACGACAAAGGGGACACATATTGTTTTCATTTTCACTGTGTTTATCTGCGCTCAAAGCAATTTCATGGGTGACATTTTTGTGATGTTCTGTCTGTATAGGTTGAGTTAAGATGCATTGTTGACAAAACACAACGAATGGAAATTAGGTTGCAATTGTAAATCTGTAACTATGCGTTCTGTTGCAATAGCAGTTTAAATAAAAAAAAATTTTCCCACATTACGTTTTTTCAAAAACAATAAGTCCCAGCAGTTAAGTCACGCATCGACCTCTGCAAACGCCTCTTCAAAGTAAACAAATCCAGGCCACAGTTTCAAAAAACGTCATGCCTCATTTCACGTTTGTTTACAGTTGACCAGCCGGGTTCTGGAATACATCTGGGCACGCTCAAAGTACGATGACCAGGGTAACGCATTCTGTCCCGAGGCATCACATCACGCCATTCTGCCCATGCCTTCTAAAATTGAATGGGATATGTCTTCATTTCGCAGTGCTATTCCAAAATACGAGGAAACATTTCAGCAAATGGTAAGTGGCATTTTTGTGTAAGAGGTTCGTAGTAACAACGTTATTGTTTCGTCGGCGTCCGGAAACAGCCTATAAAGCCAAAAAGGCGTTGCCTGTTTTGGTGATTGCTACGTTGCGGGCTTGTTGTTTGCTAGAAAACCAGTTTTACCACCGCTTTGTGCGCGCTACTCTCAAGCCTTCAAAAAACAAATACACTTTGTCTATGTCGTCAAAATAGCATTGATGTAACATGCTACCAATGACATTTCAAACCTATTACTAATTTTAAACAATTTTTGACAGGCGATGAACTTAGATGCACGCGCTTTGAAACTGAACCACGGCAAAGGCGCGATCAAAAAGCTTCGAGTTAGCCCGGATTCGTTCATGCAGATGGCGTTGCAGCTCGCTTTTTACAGAATGAACAAGAAAGTGCCAAAGACCTATGAAACGGCCATGACAAGGTTCGTTCTCCTTTCTAACGTAAAACCTTAAGTTGTGTCGCCTTTCAATAAAGGTTACCAGTAGGTCATGTGACTTTTTCCGACGGGCAAACATTTAGCACCGACAAATATTGTACAAGGTACGACACAAAGTGAAGGACTTGTTACGTGATACGATATGGGCCTATCTGGTTTCAATTTTACACACTAGTGACACCCCCATTGTTAGATAAGTTCGAGCATATTACACCAAACATGGTTTCGCGTCTGTGACCTTTGCCCCAGAACTATTACTACTGGCCTATTGTGTCAACCCAAACTAGTAGTCCTAATAGGAATGTGACATTGAAGGTGTTTGTCCTCTGTAGTGGCAAAGCATAAGGCACTAGCACCTTTTGTCAACAAATGCTAGACCATATTGGTTTTGTCAATATTTATTGACGCGTAGCACGTTTCCTGGTTCCAACAACCCCCTGTTTGATAAAATGTCGCGATATACGTCATCCGCTGAAAAGTCAAACATGCCTGAAAGTTGAAACTTCTGAACTTTGTTCTGTCGAGAAGTGAACTTCGCATTCGTCACGTTTTAGTTGGACCACACTTGTCGCATTGAACTTTGAAACCATCTGGTTCATTCCGCAGTCGTTTGCATAATTCACTTCACTCCACGAAAAACTGACTATTAATAGGGCCATCGTAAGCCTGACATAAGGGTCGGTTCCCATCTAACGGTATTAGGCAGGGACAATAAAAGAGTTGTTAGATACAGGGTAGCATTTTTTGTTTATTTTGAAAGTATTTTCGGTCATTGGGATTCGTCTTTTCTCCAGTGGGATCCTGAAGCACTTGTAACCACCTTTTAATGATGTTTGTTTAATAAATTAGATTGAAAAAAAAAACTTGTATTGCGGCCCACTAGATGTTTTTAAAGAACGCGAGCATACGTTTGATACTTATTGCAATGAAAAAAATTCTTGAAAACTGCCATTGCTGGACTAATCAACGAAATTTTCGTTGTTATTCGACACTTTGACCGCGTTGTACCCCACTTTGATTCATTTAAAGTTAGTTAAAAGTACCTTTCAAGAATTTATCAACAATATTGATAGTTTACTTTGACTAAGTACTGTTACAACCAATATCTCGGTTGTGCATGCTTTTATATCATGCAAAAATCATTCTCAACTATGAGAAATACTGAATCATAGTTAAACACTATTCACCTATCAGCATATTTTCCGTAAATCCAAGTTTGATGGTTCGCTTGATTTTTACCATAAACGAGCTGATTTGACTTTCTCAATACACTACATATCCCTATAAAATAAATTAAATGCATTTTATAGCTTAGCCAAGCAATTTTTCTAATGAACGTTTCCCCTAACCAGCCGTGCTGTTATTTTTATTGCAGCCCGTTTCTCTAAACCAATCGTATTGTTTCCCATTGTAACCCAGCGCAACGGCTTTGTTAATCGTTCCAAAGCATTTAACAAAGCTAAAACGGCATAGTTGAGAAAGTATCCTGCTTAAAGAAACCCCACTGTCATCACTTTGCAGTATGGTCGATTGCGATATGCTGACTGTTAATGAGAACCTTGGAAGTTTAGCAATGTTTTTACCATGTAGTATCATACATTGCGACCATAACATGCTACCCAAGTTTCCCGCTTTGGACAGCTTTATTGGTGTATCGACAACGATATTTCTCATGACTTCCCAATATTCTGGGCACGTTTATGCAGTTCCAATGTATTGTGGCGTTTCAGATATTTTCCTTATAAAATGAGCATACAATATTTGCAGGTTCTTTAAGTATGGACGAACTGAAACCATCCGCACTGCATCAACCCACTCCCTCGCCTTCACCAAGGTAGGATATGGTTGTAACCGTTTATGGCCGCGGGATTTCTTTTCTGCATTGCTGTCACCATCATAAGGTTGAACCCTCACTGACAGGAAATTAA
>QXVZ01031275.1:0-15610 GCA_008931825.1 Phallusia fumigata
ACCCTACACTGTAAACCAATTTGGGTAAAACGTCCTAGGTGACTTTGGGTACAAGGGCAACATACCCAAGTATTTTGGGTAAAATGTTTTGATGCCCATCGGTTTTTACCCATAGTTGAGTTACCCAAAATTATTTACCCAAATATAATGGGCAAAAAGTTGTTTACCCAAAACCGTTTGGGTAAAATGGTGTTGGTACTGTACCCAAGGAATTTGGGTAGTTTTCTTACAATTTTTTTTAAACTCAACTCACTCATTTCTCTTTGATTATTTTAATTTTTGTGTTTTTAAATGACATTGAACAGCAAAAAAGCATCAGTTTTACCAAGCACGTCTTCAACTACTCAATAACACCAACATTCTCGACTTGTTCCAATCTGAACTTTGGCCGAATAACTTGCAAAAATACACCAAATGGTGATTGAAGAGATAGAGGTTGTGGATATGTTAATTGGCTTTGGCACACATAAATACACATAGAACCAATTTCAACAACCCATGCATGAAAGTGTTCATGAAAATATAGAGTGTTTATCTTGCGACCAACCAACCAACATTCATTTGTTGCATCTACACCAATCTTGTCTATTATTATAAATTCTGGCACATCATCTGGTGAAACACCAACGCACACAGTCAAATTTACAGAATAGGTAAGGCCATCAACAGCAATTTTGTCAATCTGTGTAACACTCTCAGATGTTTCAGGGATATCAGTAAATCGTGAAAAAAAATCATTTGTCTTGCATACAGTGCCATTTACAGGATTGTTGTAAAAGCAAAATATGTCACAGTCACTTAACTGTGTGGCTAGATAAATTTGATGCTGAAGGGCTATTGAATGAGGTACATTCTTATAGTTGTTTCCTTTGCATACAATATTTTTCAACGTTTTATGTTTTGCCTCGAATCTCATGCATGAATAGCGAATAAGTGGTCCAATTTTTCTGATAAACCTTGGATACATTAAAAGATAATGAAACTTGGGCGTAATGGAGCAGTGAGGGTACAACATTTTAAATTCATTGAAAAGTTCTTGAAGGGTGATCTCCAAATCCACCAATGTTTCATTTGATATTCTGGGAGAACAAACTATGTCCACAATATTGAGCAATGCCAAAAACATAACCCAAAACTTGTCATCAACTGGAACATAGTTTCCAATTAACAATGAAAGATGTCTCACCAAGCACCAGTACTGCGAAGCTAAATATATTCTACAATTATTTAGGTGTTCTAATAAATCTTTAGTGTAACTCACCGTTTTGATGAAGGGTCCTTGAATCTTTGTCCAAAAGCTTGTGCTCAGATATTAAGGTTGGTCTGTTTTTTTTATCCACACCATAGTCATAGTAAGAGATTTTTGAATTTAGGCCTTCCAAAGTAAAGTACTTCTTTGAGTAAATTAGAGTCTGTCCATAAAAAGTGATATTTGTTAAAGTTGTGATATAGTGCTTATTATTACTAGTCTAAATAAAAATGAAAAACTTGGTATAAACCTGTAGCAAAACTTTCAGTACATAGGGTACCACACCCTCAAAAACATCATGGTGCACATCAGCCGCATAGTTGTCAACAGGGTGAAAATAATTTGACAAAATAGAACATTTGCATTTGACACCAAACTGTGGCTTTTTCAAAACAGATGCATCGTACAAGCATTGCTGGTATGATTCCCTTGTCCTTACGACACACTGTTTGTATGAGTTCTGCGTAATAAAATCAGACTACTATTTTGCAATACATGTTGTCTAAAATATAAAACATACATTTTAAAACATTTTTATGCATGAACATATTACCTTATTTTGTATTTCAGCCCCTGTACACTCACAGTATCGCGATACATAAGTATTACTGCCAGAAAACTTTTCGGTAAAACCCAAAATCGAGTGAGCTGCGAGGTTGTCCAGGGCAATTTGGGTAATTGTACCTTTAACATGAACTACCTCATTTCCAACATTAACTTGAACACCAACCTAAATAGAAAATAGTGAAACCCAAACAAAAAAATATATAACACTTACTCACAGTTTCTAGAATTTTAATATCTTGATTTAGGGATTCTAAAATACACGGCCATCCTATAGATGGATGTTTCAAATCCTTCGTATAGAACATTGTGTTCAAAAATATCCGATTAAGAGCTGCATTAAACTTTGGATGGACGTTAGCAACCAAAAAATATATTCCACCTAAAAGTGCAAAATAATTATTACTAAAAAAAAATCAAAACTACTGTGGTCACATCATAATTTACTATTCAAATATTAATGTATTTAAATGGGATACAACAGGATTTTACCCATATGGTGTTTTTTTGTTTTAGAACCAAGTGGGTTAACGACTTCAAATCCATCATAGTAAAAAAGCAGGTGCAAAAATGCACTTTTAAATTGACACAATGGATGGCTCTTCAAATATTCTCCATCATACATACTTTCATACAAACTATTTCCGGTGTTTTTGTTTTGTTCTATCTAAAAAAACAACAGATTGTTTATCCATAAAAACCTTACAAAGCCTTTTTGCATGCAATAAAACTTACACACTGATATAAACTGGAATGCTCAAAAATTTTACTAAGTAAATCAATGAGCGAGACATACTCCATGGAGTGCACACTTTTCCCTCCTGAAGACTGATTGGAAAGCTCCTCATGCAAAACAACTCTTTTTGGTGCCTGTGATATGGGTAATGTAGGCTGAAAGAAGTCAATTTCTGTTCTTTATTTTTTGCAAACTTACCACAAAGCATGGCAACAATCTCTTTCTGCGACGCTCATTTTCAACTCCATGAAAAGGATTTGCCAAACCCATTCCAATTTCAAAAATTTGTTCTATTTCTTCTGTTACAGAAAAACTTTTGCAGGCTTTCAAACCCTCGATAACATACTTCATTTGAAACTCAAGCAGGTCCTCTGCCCATCTTTGAACTATATGCAAAGCACTTTCAGTCATGTTACAGTCACCTTTAAGTTTTGTCAGGGACAATGCCATATTATTTTGCCTGCTTGCTACCTCTTCAGAGTCAGTGTAAGATGTTACACAAGCATTCAGAGAGAAAACACAGTCTGTGACCTCATCTTCAGAACAAGGATGAACATCTATAAAGAGACCAGGTTCTTCATGATTCTGAGATTCAATATTGTCTGACAATAAACTCCTTTGAGTGTACGAACTTTCTCTTTCGTGTGCTTGGGACACGGTATACCATGTCTTTGGAATCTGCCAGTGTTTTCCGAAATGCCACTTTCTAACATGTTTACGTAAAGAAAACTTGTTGTTTAACTTTGCGGAGCAATTGTCAATTTTGCATACCAGTCTGAACCTTTTATCTTCAGCATGCTTTGCGTATACATGTCGTTTAAAGGCTAGAAAATTTTTTAAGGAGGAACGACAAAAATTGCATATATACGGCATGTTCGTACTCAAAAGATGCCGTTCATAACATACACATGTGAGGCGTAAGTTTTTTTACTACGACCACCCACAGCTTCATAATGTTTTGACACTGGTTGATGACGATTCAACATATAATAGAAACAAGAGGTGATAGTGCGATAAAAGTAAGAAACGCTTTTTTGTTGTGTTTATTATAAGCTCGTAATTAATTCCATTTTTTCTGGACCAGACAAATAAACTGATTTAAATGCAATTTAATCTTCCAAAAAGATAGATTTTAGTATAATATCAATAAAAAATTTTTACTGTACAATCCTAAAATTATTAAAGCAACAAAACATTTAAAACAAATGCTTTTTTTAAACAAATAATTTAAAAAAGGGGGAAAAAATTTACCGCCCAACTACCAACCAAAAAGTGCGGGAAACTAACTCGCCTCAGTCTTTTGCCTGTACCTGCGTGAACGTGATTAGAGATTGATGTTTCGGCGCGCTTTTTTCAGCAATTAAACGTTTACAGGTGTTGTAAGCTGTTGCGTATGTCGTTTTGTAGGTGAGTTACGAAAAGTAAAAAAGTAGCACAAATATGGATTTAAGCATTCAGTCTTTGACTGATTTTGTGAAAACTGTTCTTAAAGACGTCCCGCAAGAAGAGGTTTTGAAAATTAATTCTGAAATTGAAAGTAAGTTTTATTGTGATAATATTTTTAGTTTAACAGTGAAACATTTGTCCTATATTGTGACATGCCTACTTTTTGTAATTTTGGTACATAGCATGTATGCCTTATCTTTCGTCAGGGAACATTTCTTTATAGGTGAGGTAATAATTTGTTTTTTTTTGTAGAAAACAAAATTGATGGAAAGGCATTATTATGCACCAAAAATTGTTTCAGCATGTTTAAATGCACATTTCCTTCAACACCAAATGGATATCTGTTCCGATTATTTGAAGCATTTCATAAAAGTTTTGCGGATGAAACAGAAGATGCCTCTGATGACACAGATCCGTTAACTGAAAGTGAATCGCTTGACCTTTCGTTGTCTAGTTGTTCATCAAGTTCAGTCGAGAATGTCCCCCCTTTGACCAGACCTTTGCCCAAAAGTTTCCCCCTGTATAAATGTCAATTTGGGTATAGTGGTAAGGAAATGATCAGGACGGGCATAATCACATCCAGTGGAAAGAGGGAAATAACCGGGGAGCTAGTGCGTGTAATGAAATGCTACGAAAGGTAAGCAAAAGTGTCTGTATTACATAGGACAGTGTACAAAGATGTTTAATCCTTTTTTCACACACATTTAGCAGACCAAGTCAATACCTTAAAAACACAGCAGTTGATGTATTTCTGCAAAAGTACAAAACAGCTTGTCTCGGACTAAGTGCTACAGATGCCAAGGTTATTACAACATAAATAAAGTGTATTTCAAAGCATTTTTTTAACATATTCATTTATCTACAGGCTTTTTGGTACAAAAAAATATCTGATAAACTTAATGCACAAGCTAAAAAACAAAGAAGAGATATGGGCATTCCTAAATCAAAGCGGGCTTATAACAACATAGGCGGAACTGCTGACCCTTCTTTGAAACGGAGAAAGGTTTCCTTTCAACCAAATGAAATAGGTTTGCAAGAAGAAAGCTTATACAATGAAGCAAAAGAAGTATGTGTATTTACTATTTTTGTAAAATGTTATTGTTATAAATTTGTTTTTCACTTGTTTTTCAGGTCTTGCTAAATGAATTTAAAAAAACAAATCTTCTAAGAAATAGAAAGCTTATCGCTGAAAAAATGGAATCAACTTTTGGTGGAAGAAGAAAATACATTCTGGAAAATAGCCCATCTTGCAATGCTCTGATAAAATTGTGGCCAGCTTTATCTATGTATGATGAGGTATGTTGTGCATGTTTATTATGGGTCCCCTTCCTGAAAGGGGACACATATTGATTTCACTCTGTTTGTTTTTTTTTTTTTTTTTTTTTTTTTTTTTTTTTTTTTTTTTTTTTTTTTTTTTTTTTTTTTTTTTTTTTTTTTTTTTTTTTNGAAATCTGTGCAGCCTGGGTCTGCACCGACCACTGCACTAGGGGTTTCCTAATTTGTCTTCAACGCAATACTGCCTGCAAGAGCACAACTTCAACTCCACAACAGCATTGGTTGTCTGTTAAGAGCGAACAGAAGTGTCACAATGTAGGCAAGAATCATTCACACATTCACACCGTTTTGGCTAGTCTAGCAAAATTACGGCACTCCAGCTAGACTAGCCTAAAGGGCCAATGTCCTGTCACCAGATGCACTGATGAGACCTCATAGGTCGAAACAGTGTGCACTGTCTGCAGCTCACAAAAAGAATGTGAGGCTTCAGAATAAAATAGTTACTGCAGATCATATCTGATTTAAACTCAGTGTATGGATGCTCAGGGAAGATTCTTTAACAATAACACAGAAAGGTCCCTTTATTAACATGTAGAAGGGTATGTTTGGCTGTCATTTATTTGTTTACTTCAATTTTTACTTACCTTTGTGTAGGAAATTTGCAATCTGCTAAGAGTTATGGGTAAGCCAAAGAACTTAGTTTGGAAGTTTTACAGCACGATTAAAAAAGATGGCAAAGTTAAAGAACAGAGCTGTTTTTGTGCCAAGGAGTATGTTTCCCATGTGGACAGAATGATTAAACATTTATTGACCCAATGTATCTACAGTTTCAAACTGGAAAGTCACAAGTTGCACAAGATGCAGCCAGTACTAGTTTCAGTAACAAAGCAATAAGTGTTGATTTATGTGAAGAAGAAGAAAGTGAAAACATGTCAGTGTCTTCTGCATCAGCTGTTTCCTATCAAAGTAGTATCAAGGGATTTGTAGATCGGATGACACCTCAACAAAAACAGTATCTAGATCAGTCATTTGCAAGGACAGTGTATGCAAGCAATATGCCATTTCACATTGTGAAAAACCCATGTGTAAAAGAGTTTTTTTGGAAGACCAGTCTACAGTTTGCCATCTCGCAAGCTGCTATCTGGGTACTTTTTTGATGCTGAAGCAGCTGAAATGAAGAAAAAGGTTCAGGTTATTTTGCATGAGGCTCCATTTGTTTCAATTGTATCAGATGGCTGGAACAATATCCGCGATGAAGGAATAATCAATTTCGTGGTTACAACACCTAACCCTATATTTTGCTCTTTTCAAAATACAACAGATCATCGCCATACAGCTCCATACATTGCAGATCAATTTAAAAATGTTGCAATCTTCAAACGCCAGCTGATGCACCACTCAATTTCTTCCACACTAAGTAGAATTTGTAGCACACCAGAAAGGACCAGAAATACAAACCTTTTGGATTTACTCAAGGCGATTGCTGACTCAATTTATAAGCTGGAAAGTGATTTGACTACTTTGTCCGATGTCAGGCAGGAGATTTCGAATATCCAAAAACATATACGTGAGACTGTTCAATCCAGCCCCCTGAGATGCATGGAAGAGGAAAACATAAGGCAAGAATTTTGTATTGGAAAAACCAAGTGGTTACCCTGCAGCGGATGCAAATATAAACACTCCGAAACCTGACCTTAAACTATTAAACACGTTTCAGACCCAAAAAAACTTCTTACAAATTATATTATATATAACAACAAAGAACATACAAAATACAATACACTTACGTAACAATCACAGCGTGGCTGTTCGTCCTCGTCTCTTACTTTTTGTCTACTATGTCTACTTGGTCTGTTTTAGTGTTTATGCGCTGGGTTATTTATAGTGTGATGTTTCCGATAATGAGTTTTAGTCGAAATGGATGACAGATGGGGATTAGAAAACCCGAGATTATTCAATTCAAGGGATCGTACGGGATTATAATATGAGCAACAGAAGGTTGAACAATGACGCACGATTAAAATTGATGTTCTTCATGATAAAATAAGGTCGGTCGAAGACGAATCGAAACACACGGAAAAATACAATATATCTTATTACACAACGTCACGTCATCATAATAAAACAAATCGATGCAACCCCAACACACAATGCAGCATACCTACTTGATCCAAGATTCCAAGGCCAAGAACTCAATGATCAGGAGTTTGATGAAGCATGTGATGTCATTACCTTAATTGCAAAATTTAAAGGATGCTCAAGCACTGATGAAGTAATTGCACAAATTGGTAATTTTAGAGCAAAAAGTGGCATATTTGGCAGAAAAACAATGTGGAATGCAATTCCCTTAGTCAAAGCAAACCACCTCAAACCTTCTTCATGGTGGAAAGGTCTTGCCCCTTGTGTTTTATGCACAGTAGCTGAAATCTTACTTTCACTTGCAAGCTCTTCGGCTTGTGCAGAACGCAACTGGTCTGTATGGGGGAATTTACTCCAAATCAGACACTGGATCTGAGTCAGATACTGGAGATGAATTTGCAAATACAGAAAGTAATGACAGCTGCAATAAGGAAGGATAAAAGAAAATTTTGTTGATACACATGTTGACTGTTATATTTCGTTAATAAACTTGCTGGGTTTACTTGGTGGAAGTTGTCTTGTATTAGGGTTAAAAACAGTAACTATTTAAAGGGGGAGGGGAGCATCATGTGTTTTATAATAGGATTGGCTTGCTTGTGTGGCATGTTAACAGATCAATAAAAACCTGATTGAATAATAATGAAAGCCAAATGTTTTTCCTTTCACTTACCATTTTATGAGCTAAAACCTTCATATCTATTACTTGGTAAGGTTTATTTTCCAACTTTTAAACAAAAATTAGATTTTTATGGTGTGCTTAGTATTTGACCGGTCAAATACCCAACCCTAGTTTGGCTGTGGGGTTTAAATCAAGCTTGGAACATTGACATTAAAATTGACATGCAAGAAATGATTTAGGGCATGTCGATGGTATTGGGCGGGACAAATTGGTGTAAAACTTGACTTTAACTTTTTGCTGTTTAGTTAAATAATATCTGGAAAAGGACATCCTCGATTGATCAAAACACTTTGCTTTGCCAAGGCCTTAAAATACCCTTAGTTCAAACAATAAGAAGTGGTTGATTGTGTTGAAACAAAATGCTTTTAAGGTTCTACCTCAAGGTTCATAGAATCCCATGAGTTTCTAACTTGTTCTTGACTTAGCACACTAAACATCTTCAAGTGTGCTTTTTTGGTCTTTGAAAGTGCTTTTATGGTCTTGAAAACTGTTTTTGGAGATTTTATAGCTTCACTGTTATTAGGACGATTTTACAACTCAAGCGGCGCAACGCTCAGCAGTTGGTCACAGTCTGCTACTCTACACATAAACGGGCGTTTATAGGGGGCGGCCAAATAAAAAACTCCCAACAAAAATTAATTAAACAAAACACTCAACATAAATAACAATAAACGTTTGATTTATCAAAAATAACAAAATGATTAAAAATATATTAGCAGGAGGTATTCATCATTTGATTCACCTGATGAATGTAAATGTAATGTCAATTACCAAAACTTACTTTTTTAGTTTCACAGCTATATTATCTTTGCTTACCGATGTCGTAACCTCAGAGGAGTTTTTGCCCCTGCTCGCAACATTATAAATTTTTGTTGCTGTTTGTGGTGTGTGGCACATCTGGCGAGCCAGGGGCACAACCAAATTAGGTTGTTTGGAGTGAACCTAAACAGTACAGTGTTTAAAAAAAGAGCCCATATAATTATTTTTTGCAAGTTTGCAATCTTGAAATTGGCTTTAAAAGCCCCCAAAAGTTCATTAATCTAGGAGATGACTTGTAGGTGGTCAGTGACAGTTTTTTTATTCTTTTTCCAGGGGACAGTTTTTACAGAACTGCTATTGCACTTACCCTTGTGACCACTGATTTTCTCCAAAGGGTTGCAGAGAATACTCCAGGGCATCGTGCTGCAGCCCAGGCTTCTTTTAAGCCCTTATTTGCACTCCCACTGGTAAGTGCGTTTCCGGTTTTCGTGGAAAAAACGAAGACCCTGAGGCCTTTTTTTATTGAAATAAATTTGTCAATTAAATTATAATCATTCTTTTAAATCATTCAGCGATAAGGTGGCAAACCCAGATGTTGTTTCTGTTTTGTGGTGCAGAACCTGGAAACAAAAAAATGATAGTTTAAAATACATGATTACAGCTAACAATTGACATACTGTTACCTTCACAATCAAAATGTCTCCCTGGACCTCAGCCATTAAAAATTCCTCAATTTTTATGTTAGCCACAGCTGCTGGTCTGGTAATTTTTTAATATGATTAGCAGCATGAGATGATTTTGCATTTGGTTAGTGCATTTTTCTCCTGATATTGTGGCCGTAATTTGTTTATTGGCAAATTCACTTATTAAATACAAATTTCTTGATTCGATAGGAATTGTTCTATCTGTAAAAAATGAGTATAAACAACCTAGTACAACTGTATAATGGTATAACTCAATTTTCATAAAAATGAATGAATAATATCATTTGTAGCATAAATTTTTTGAATAATATTAACATGAACAATATTGTTAAACAAATGAGATTATATAGACCATCTTTTTTCACATCCTTACCGCTATCTCTGCGGGCAATTTGGACAGTCCTTTGTTGTGTTTTTGCCCAGTTTTTGAGGGCAACTTCTAATTCCTGTGCGTCTGTTATGACATCCTGTTGTGGATTTTGTTGAAGAAATCTAATAGGCAGTTGTTTTTTAACACAGTAATTTGTTTGTGGGCGAAACACATGCTTGACTAAAGGACCAAATCCCATTTTAGGTTCTCTAAAAGGGATATTGACTTTTTTGTATGTTGATGCTAACATACTGCCAACAACCGACAAGAAACAAACAAAACCATGCCAGGAACTAAACCTTTAAAGTAAACTATTTTCAGAATTATGCACAAGGTACGGTGTTTGCAGATACATGTAGATAGGCCATAATTTAGTGAAAAAATATTTGTGTAAATAAGTCAGAAATTAGTAAAAGCTAAAGTACTTACGTTACAAATTTTTTTAAACTGTTAATAAACCCCAATATCGTTGGGCCCATTAACTTTTCATTAAAAAGGAGTCTTTCTATATTTTTTTTCGAAAAATCCCATTTTTTCCCCATCCGTGCATAAATGCGTGATACATCGCCAACAATTTTTTTTGTTTGTGGTGGCCGTGTAGCCACCACCATCAGGGCCCCTTAACCAAATCTAAAAAAAAACAGTTTAGAACACAATTGGTAGAAAAAATTAGTAAATGCAGAAGACTTTTAGTGCAGAAACAATTGAATAACCTTGCATACCTTCAGTTTTTCCAAAACATTGTTTTGATTTTTGACATCTTTTAAAATTAATTTTTGTTCTTCTCCACCTCTGTGGTCAATAATAAATATTTTAGAACACAAAATTCATAAAATTTGTGGTGAATGCATTAAAAGTTTCTTACTTCCATTTTGTGGAAGCGTGTGAGGTGGTTGTCCAACCGCCCCACACCTTTGCTGCACGGTGGACAGATGTTCAATTTTGTATCATTTGATAAAAAAAACTCTTCTTTCTTCTGAGGTCCAGATTATCTTTTTTTTTAAATGTTGCGACATGTTTATAATCTTCAAAAGACAATATGTTGCAACAGCTTATTGGAACACACAATTTCACTATACACCTTTTTTTGCAAGTTTTGCATGACTTGCCCTCTTTTCTGAATACTTGTAATATAGCAACAGGTTTTTTTTTGAGGACTTCTGCCTACAAAGCATGTAAGTTGTAGTTTGGTAACGTGCAAAAATGTAAAAAGAATTACCTGTTTTTGCCTTTTTGTTTTGAGATAGGTAATTTTCTGCAAAAGAGTATGGTTTGTAATCATTAAAGTTTTATTATTATTATTTTTGTATTTTTTGTTTTAATCTGTACCAACCTTTTTTTGGGTGTTGAACCTCGTTGTCTAAAAACAAGAAAAGGAGTCAGAAAATTAGAAAAAAACGCATATCATGTGTTCTGTGTTTGCCAAGTGCGTTTTAACGTTTTAACGCTTATATATGTATGTAGAGTCATTCGTCTTAACTATGTTTTTATTACGGAAAACGCAAAAATAAAATCAGGATTGTAAAGATTTGTTGTAATAATGCACCAAGTATGTGCCTGCGAGTGGAACGCATAATTTTGTGTCCCGCTTTTACTTTATCAATGAATTAAAAAAATGTCCACTGTTTTTAAAGAGTAGGCCCAGCTAAATGTTGGTATCTTATGAGGGGATTTTTAACAACTTTCAACATTAGCATTGATTTTAACATTAGCATGTTGTCACCGACGTATGCATTTGAATCTACTTCTGTGACATTTTCTTCCTCGCACAAACATTGTGCGTCACATCCTCTGTGTATGCATCGACGACTGTCACTCTGCCATTGTGCTGGCATGACACAACTTTCTAAAAATGAAGCATCTTCTTCTTTTTCTGACACGGGCACAGCAGATGTTTCTTCTGACACAGCAGACAATTACATTTTTTTCTGTTGTGTTGGTGTTTGTGTTTCTTCTTTTCTTGGACTTGAACGTTTTCTATTGCATGTCATTTCTTCCATATTTTCTTCTTCATCACTGTTTATGTTGTTATATTCTTCTATTATATTGTTTATGTAGTCTGCTAGATAACAAATATCTGGGTCTACAGGTGTTTCTTCTTTCACTAATGCATCTATTACTTCTTGTGCTAATTTCATTACTATTTCATCTGTTACGCTTCCTCTAATTTCTTTTTGATGTCCTGTTTCTGGTGTTTTTGCTTCTTCGTCCCAAAAAGCTTCTAGGAATCTTCTCTTCATTGGTTGTAGATCACCAAGACTTGCCATTTTGATTATTGGATTTTTCGTGTTTGTGGTTAGGAAAGTACATGTTGCTTTATTGTCCTGTCTGTCTCCGTGTGTTTTGGCAGACCAGTTGGAATGATACATAAATTTGACACTTGCTATGAGTGCGTCGTTGTTGAAGAATGCGTTCCCAGCATCATCTATTTTTAGAATTTTATGTTTATGGCGTAATGCCATTTGGCCAACTCCCTGACTGTCGTTGGTAAGTGTTGACGCATACTCCATTGGAAACAGAAATTGTCCTAGAACTGTTTTGCCCTTTCCAGCTGCTCCGTGGAGACAGAAATGAGGTGAATATTTTATACCATCTTGGTCTACATTCCTGGCTTCTAATGCTGCAACCTTCAGTTCAAAGTTGTTTAGGTTTATGTTATTCCATTTTATGTTTGATGCTTCATTTATGATGTCATTAATCACTTTACATGCTTCGTTTACTGTCCATGCAGCTGGGTTTTTTTTGTTTGCACGTCTGAACGCCTTTTTCATCTTTCTGTTAACTGAACCAAATTGTACCGTATTGTATGCCCTTTTAGCTAATAATTCAGGATAGGCAAAATCTTCGTTGAATAAGGCCTCTTTAAATACATTCATCGACGGCTTGCCATCGAACTTTTCCGCGACTCTTTCCGCAACTGGCGCCCATCGACTTTTCTGGTACTGTGATGTATTTTTCTTCTCTGTTGAAACTTTCTCCAGTAACGATGGTGGGATTTCCTGTGTCGCCTTGAACATGTACCTTGTGTACGCTGCCATGTCTTTTACTGCTGCGACAGTTATCAAACGTCATGGCCTAATAGTGAGCATGCAAAAATGAGTAAGTCCGGTTTTAATTCAACTTCGGGTGTAAGGCTGAGCCTGAACGTCGTCAGAAGCTACATTGTTACCTTCTTCTTCCACGTCCTGGTCCGCGTTTTTTAGTTTCATTAGCCTTTCCCCTCCAAGTCTGCCATAGACTTTAAGGACCCATCCGGTGAGCAGAACTGCCCAAAAACCTGCTAGTATGTAAATCACAACAAAAACAAAACACAAAAAGGGCGATGTTATTGAGCTAATTAAATGTAGAAGAGCATTTTTCGATGCTGCTTCTAAAGTCGAGGAAAGGTAGGATACGTCCACTTCCGTAGTTGGGTCGGTGTTGCTGTCAATAAATTGGTAAAGTTTGTCGTTTGTTAAGCGCGACTGGCTAAGCAACGCTAACATAGAATTTAAATCTTCAAAGCCATTACTCGGTCGTGGTAAATTATTTTCATATCTTTGAAGATCTAATTCTTCCCGATGATATTTTACCGGTGTAAGTGTAGGCGTTATAAAATCAACTTTAGAATCTACATGCGCCAGTGTATAATTGTCATACACGTAAAAAGTGTCATTAATCCTGAAAGACATTACCCTTCCAGGAACATAGTTTTCTACAAACTTAACAGTAGGATAAACAAAACCGTCTCTAAATAATTGACCAATTGATGAATTACCTTCAGAGTTTATATATTTTATTAACGGTCGAGTAGCAAAAAGGTTTTTATGACTTAATTCCTCTACGATAGTACCATTTATGGTCTCGCAAGAAATTTCGGTCATAAGGTCACCCACAGTTAATCCTGCTCTTTTTCCTCCTAATAGTTTGCTTAAAATCTCACCAGGGTATTGTCTAGCAAGAAGTGAACAGATGGTGGTCAAAAGTGATTGTGTTTGACACTCTAAAAAGTGGATACTAGCAGTTAAATCATTAATGGTTCCCGAGACAGTGTCCATGGCTTCATTAATAAAAAGGCCAACATTATCAGGGCCACCATCTGGTGTTGAAAAATTTGCTTTGTTTATTGTGAGTGGTAGTCTAATAGCGACATTGCATTGACTTGGCATTATTATCATACCCCCCCGTACAAATAGAGTCCGGACCGTAACAATCACTAATTGCTTTAGAACAACTGGTTTGGTGGTGAATGCTAAGACCTAAGTCCTTCACTTCTAAACGGTAAATTTTTCCGTCATTTCGGTAATGTAGAGTGAGCCCGTGAGTGCCTAAGGCTGTGACCACTGGACGATTAACTCTATTGGGCACCTTCCATGTGAACAAACGAGTACCGACCGTGCAACTACCACGATGAATGTTACACTTAGACATTATCCCTAAAGCACCTTTCATTTGCTTATGTATGGATAGTCGATTTTGTTAAAATGCCGTTGTGCACAAGCCCTTTCGAAGAAGTAGGCCACCTATAATTTACCTTAACTTCGTTAGAAGAGGACCGCTTGTTTAAGTGAGGCGTCCTATCAAAGGTGCAACGTGTGTGCGCTGCCAATCTTCACAAGCACCCGAGGACGGAGAAGCTATTGTCATAGATTTCTTGCTGTGGAATTTGCCGCCAAAGAAATAGTAATGAGATTCGTCGGAGGATTGGAAAATTTGGCACGTATACACCTCTATTTTAATAAAATCAGCTGAAGGGTTGTAAAGGCGTCCAAAACATGTTTTAAAAACTGGTGTACTCTCCTTTTTACAAATCATGGGCTCAGGTATGGCATATTCTCCCTTGTAAAGTGATTCATGACAGAGTTTAAATTGCTGTGTTCCGCTATAGACTTGCGGTGCGGTGGGTTGCGTGTTATCACAAATTATCGGTGACAAAGAACATGTCATTGCCTACGGTAGCAAGGCCCTGTCGAAAGCTGAGCGAAACTACTCAACGACGCGCAAAGAACTGTACTTGCCGTCGTGTATGCCGTCAAGTTGTACAGGTGTTATTTAATCGGCAGGTCATTCTTACTTAGAACAGACCACTCCTCCTTACGATGGCTGTGGAAATCACGAGAGCTGTATGGACAATGCGCCAGATGGGTAGAACGTCTAGCCGAATACGATTTCGAGCTAATTCATCGCCAAGAAGCACGGCAACGCCGACGCCCTCAGTCAAGTATTCGAAACCAGTGACGACCCAATGCCATTTCCAGTAAACGACAGCTACCAAACGGAACCGCAGCACGGTAAACAAGGTGAAGTATTATCACTTGATTTCAGAAAAGCGATAGGATGGTCCGTCGAAGAAATAAGTAAAGCTCAACAAGATGTATTTGGGTGGATAAAATTAGGGCGTAGGCCACCTTACCGAACGGTGAAATCTGCATCCACGATGACAAAACATTTGTGGGGCCAATTCGGCAGATAACGCATGGTTAATCATGTTCTTTATCAAACAGGAGATTCTCCTAATCAACCGGGTGTTCGTGTGGATCGACTTATCACTCCGCAAAACATAACACCCGATGTAATTTTTGCTCTGCATGATTCTCCTTATGGTGGAGGACACCTTGGCGTGGCGAAAACCTGTTCCAAAGTTTGCGATCGACACTTTTGGCCAGGGTGGCGTTTGGACGTGGAAGCCTACGTACGAAGCTGTGTCAAC
>QXVZ01031279.1:0-16069 GCA_008931825.1 Phallusia fumigata
TTTTGCTTCAAATAATGGGTTGGAGGGTTTAAGCCATAGGCCAACAAGGCATAAATGTAAAAAATCTATTTGCAAGTACCAATCCAAGGACAATGTCAGTGAACAATGAAAATCGCACTTGGAAATGGATAGTTGTGTGGACAAGAGTATACTGCATGGGCAAAAATAGAACAAAGGCACCTCTGCTGAAAGTTAGATATGGTAATTTCAAAGTTCTGATTTCTTATTAGTTTTTTTTGCTTTCTGTTTTTTGGGTGATTTAGCTCCCTTTTTGCCGTTCTTTGATTTGGGCGACCTAAAGAAGAAGAAAGGGGTTTTAGTAAGCCCAGTTTAACAACCATTGTAACAACTAACATGCATGCTCTATTCAAAATGAGCATCTAGGCAGTAAACTACAAATACGAAACTCAAGTGTAACATAAAGTATACTTTACTTATCACATAACATTAAAACTGAATTTGCACAGGACTTACCCTTTTCCAGGATAGTCTTTACCCTCAATTGTTACCAATTCGCATCGCTCTTGTGCAACAAGAAAATCTTTAATCTCATATGCGTATGATCCATCATTGAGCTTGAACAAAACTCTGTTTGCACTGATAACAAATCTGCACAGCAAATGAAAACATATTCAATGTCAAGTGTGCTTTTTTACCAAAGTGTTACAAAAAGTAAAAATCCCCACCTGGTAACTTCAATATTTGCATTGTACAACATTGATTGCCACAAACTGCTAATTTTTTCTGTTTCCTCTTCTGTTGGATCTCCAGAGACTGTAGCAAACATCATTAATGTCTTATGCTTTTTGGTCATCTTGACAAGATTCTCTGGGTCGCTTGCATCAACCTTTATTGAATTGTAAACATTTGCTATTGCCAGTGCGTTGTGTTGTGTTTTTGCTTAATTACCTTGGAAAAATCTACTGGTTGGGATGGACGAAGGTGTTCTGGTAAGTCTCCCTCGTCTATTTCTCCATCTTCCTTGATACATACATAAAGAAGACATTTTTAATGGGTAAAAAACTTTTACTAGGGCCTAATAATAAAATTAAAGTTTAAGGATCCTTTTTATATGTTTACTGCAAATGTAGTTCAGAGAACTTTACCACACCTTTATTGCACCAGCATCCTTAAATTCCGCGTTCCTTGTTTCTAATTGATAGAAAAAACTTACCGTCCATTGTTCCTCCAACTTGTGAATGTCGGCATCTGTAAAATCTCTTGGATCTTTCTTTTTCTTACACTCGGAAAAAGTTATTATTAAAAGAACAAACAACGCTTTTACCACGCATAAATTTCTCATATTTGTTACCTACAACTGTTACACGTCGCCCCACAACGTTTTCGTTTTGGTTTCGCCGGTACAAGGTACCGCGAGGCAGTAAAACCATTGTAAAACGCACACAATTCGTAACTAAAAAAATTTGTGTGGGTGAATTACATTGTTGATCTACGGAAAATTTTATTTGTGCAGATTTTTTTGGGGAGCAGAAAAAAAATGCGATTTAAAAAAATTACTTGTTAAGTTAAAAAATTGCAAACATATTTTTCACGAACAATTACACTTCGGTTATGGGAACAACTACGATTTTTATGGATTGTATTTTGCTCTGTATTTTGCATTGTATACTGCTTTAAATGAGACGTCATTTTCTGTAGGCGTGTGCAACTTTTGGTGCTGATTAGGTAACTGCTATAAAACCAAGACCATATGACATGTAGGGATATAGTTTTTCAACGTTTGGTTTCTTATGCCTACGGTAATCATACATTGTTGTTTTGAAAGGTTTTACTTTTAACAGTTCAGGTGCCACTTTGGATTTTGAGGTTAGGGTTCGAAACAATTTATTAAGGGCAGTGCAAAGTTGTTTTTCGGTGATCGGCAACCTTATGATCAACTAGTGTAAAAAATGCCAACAAGTAAGAATACAGATTTTTAAAATACGTGTATGTTGTTTAAAATTTTTAGTTGGAATATTGGAGTTTTAGGCATGATACTACTATATACCGCTAAGGGAAATTTTGTCTGCACACACATTTTCTGGCCTTAAAATTAATAAAGTATCCATATGTATACATATGGATACTTTATTAATTTTTAAACAAAGCTAGCTAATATATATTTTATCTCAAACACTTTATATATAAAGTGTTTGAGATAAAATATATATTAGCTAGCTTTGTTTAAAAAGCACTTTTAACAGTTTGTTTAAGTAAATAATTTATACGTAGTAATGGTTGAACTTAAATGTGGTACTGTGAGCATGAACTATGTACATCAATGTAGCCAACTCAATAATAGACATGAATATAATGGAAATTGTAAAAACTACAACAATATCTGCAACAACACTTATAAATTATTTTTGTTGGCCTAATGGTTCAAACTACATGTACAGACCCCTGCATTTAATTACTGAACTCTGAAACCACATCTTCCTGTTATATTGGTAACTTTTGTTGTTGTTTCTTTTCCCTTATCGAGGGTGTGAAACATGCTTAACATGTAGGAACAATGTGTATCATGCTGATTAGAGTTTATACTGACAAATGTGCTTTATATCATAGGTTTGCTTGGTTGAATGCCAAAGACTTCAAATGGATGATTCATCAAAGCATGCCGGAGGTAAAATAATATTACTATNCGCGATCAATACTGCGCAACGAATTGCTTCTGAGCGCCCAAGCATGCCGCCTACCCGCGACTGTGGTGGTACTGCATTATGTATTAGTCGATTCCCGCTGTGGGCTACAGTTGTTTCATCTGAATATCAGACGGCCGAGGATCGCAGCGCGCGGCAAGCAGCCACGTAATTGCTGAACTGTTGCTGCCGCGTCTTATTGATTCGCGACTTGTCCACATGTTGTCAGAGCGCGCCGCGATATACACAGTCGACGCAGTTGGCGATTGCCGGAGATGCGATGCACATACCCAAGGGCTAACTGCCGCCGTCAAATTGGAAATCAAGTTCGCGTGCCAGCATTTTGTGACGATGTTTTCTTAATGCGCCTGTTGCGTCAATCGACAGCACAGCTCAGCCGTGATATGTAGCTTCGAGGCAGTGGCGCCTATTAGGATAGCAGTGTTGACTGAGAGACATTAAGTCGTGACATTGTCGACATGAAGTCACTGCTGAAAGTGATCTGTAACAGCAGACCGTGACAAGCAATAGTGGCGAATGCGGATGCTAACGGCGAATCGTAAAACTTCCTGCCTGTCGAAATTAAACCGCGCCGCCTTTATTGTGTGTAGCCGGGGCTCAGCAGTATCAGGCAATAGGCGAGCGGAGACGATATTGATTTCCCTTTGCATTCGTCTTCGTTTCGTGCTACGTCTCATGTATTCGCCGTCTCTCCGGGGTTGCCTGTTTGCACCGCGTCACTGATTAATTTATGCGCGGCGACAATGCGCTTGCTGATGTACTTGGCGTCGAGCGCGCATCATTTAAATGTGATAGATGGCGGTGAATATTGTAATGGCGCTGTAATAATCAAAACATTGCGCGTCGTAGTCGGTGTTAATTCACGAACACACACACAAAAACAGAACCAAGTGCAGTGTCCTACCTGAGGAAGTTTTAAGCAGCAAAAGATTGGCTTCCGGCCGGCTTAACAACCGCCCGACAGTTTACCTACGCCAATCACGCAAACACCGCCGTGCCTGTGAATCGGGTGGCAATTACATACATCTGGCGGAGACAGCGCTCAAGCAAAAGAGCGATGTCTCTCGGCCAATGTTTGTGCGCGCTGGTGCGTGACCGCTTTGTGTGACGATTGTTCGGACGAGAGTCATACGCGATCTCCTCTCGAGGCGCAAGGCCCGCATGAGCACTGGGTAAGCGTACAAGGCATACACCCACACATAGCCGGCGCGCTGAGGCGCAAGAGCAGTGTTGGTCGTTCGAGCGATGTACGAGTCGGGATGATACACGCCGTTTAACAGTTTTGGGTGTTGAAAGTAAATCGACCTGATGTGTAATGCGCTGTTCTAAGCTAAACGGTTAAAGTGTGAAATTCAGGGCCAAAGTCTGCCGTATGAAAAACGCTGTGGGTGAGAATAACGATAGTTTTTCAGGGCTTTAAGATACAATGTATACAATTTTTAGAAACCGCACGCTTCTGGATATCAATCGAAGGTTTGATGGGTGCTTGATTCTCCACATTGCCTTCAGCGCTGGTTCCAACGTGTGTGTATTGCGTTGGCGCGGTTGGCAGGTTTTGGAGCAATTGACAAAATTCAGGCAGACTGTACTTAGGCAGCCACGACCGGAAACTTCTCCACAGCTGATTCGAGAAGAGACGTAATGCGTCCAACGTATTGCTAATATGCTGCTGTGAATAGGAGCGCGCGTGCTATATGTGGTAACGCTTTACCGGTTCCACAGTGTCAGCTGTAACGTCGTTGCTCGATTCTTTATTTCAGCCTGGATACTGTGTAGCGTAAATCACCGTTTACTGACTAGGCAATCGCAATGTGTGACGCGCTGTAGCGAAGACACCACACGTCATGCGGGAAAACAAGAAACTACGTGTTATTAATGGCATAACGCAGCGACTTCGATACTCGCAGGTTGTGTATGTTGCAGGGCACTCGGTGAGCCGCGTTGCCCGATCCATCGTGCTCGACTGAATCATTAACCCGGGTGCTTGTATTTCGCAGATGAAACGCAAGCACGAAGCGCTGAGCGAAGTTCCCAAGTCGCCAGAGAAGAAAGCATGTAGAACGCTTGGGTGGGTTTTTCCTTGTTGGCTATACAGCTGCGCGAGCAATTTTATAGTTTTGTGTCATTAAGTTCTAAACGGCTAAGCATGTAAACATAAATGCATACCAAAACTCTTTAAAACAAATGGAAACTTAGAAAGCATACCTAAGTTTGTGAAACCCTTCTTTAAAACAAATGGATTTTCATGATTTAATGTAACTTTCCTGTCTAAGCTGTGTTTCGTTGGGACACCAATTTAGTGTTTGTCTTTATCAGTCATTCTTCTTCATCACTTGACTCACCAAAATCGCCATCAGAGAGAAGATGTATAACGAGGAACAGTGTATATGCTCAGGCCATCCAATCACCTCCACACACAGAAGTGAAACAACCCAGGTTTCTGTTTTCATGTGGCTTACATTATTGTTGAGTGCAATCATTAACATCTTTTTACTACTTCAGCAGCCTTGAACCATCGCATGATATTGCTGAGGTTTTAACAGCGCCACCAACTCCCACATTAGCTTTGCCAGAAGGAACTGATGACTGGCTTCGAAGGTGAACTTTATATTGCAGTATAATATGTAATAATTATAGTTTGTCTGCGCAATAGGTAAATATTATGGCCTGCTGGGTAATATGGTATCACATCACAGAGCAGACTATGAAGTGAGGCAAGATTTTCACAACTGGCCACAACGATGTGTACAAAGTGTTTACGTTTCAGTTTGGTTGACCTGCTTTTTGTTTGTTGTGTAATGCAGATTTCTTAAGTGGAATGCCAAAGACAAAATCCAGGCCCTTGAGAATCTTATCGGCGTGTGTCAACCACACGAAGTTCGCCACATGCTTGAAATAATTGAACCTCAGTTTCAGCGTGATTTCATCTCATTACTACCTAAAGAGGTAACATGTGATGGTTTTCCTTAGATCAGAAGTTTTGCACATATTGTAAAATTTAGCCACTTGAATTTTTGTTGTAATCTTTTTAATAAGCTAGTGTTTATTATCTTTGAAACAACCAGGTATATTGATTATATGTAGTGTAGTTGCCAGCAAGAAATATATGTCGAACAAGTTTTCGGAAGCTAGTATATTTACAAGAACCATTTCTCCGACAGCTTGCTCTTCACGTCCTTAGCTTCCTGGAGCCAAGAGACCTCCTTATCGCAGCCCAGACATGTAGGTACTGGCGCATCTTAACTGAAGACAATCTCATGTGGAGAGAGAAATGCAAAGAGGAGGGCATCAGTGAACCTTATGCAGCCAAAGTTCTCAAGCACAATTGGAGAAACAAGAAATCCTCCAGTCCTGCCAATAAAAGCACATGGAAGGCTGCCTTTTTGCGACATGTCCGAATTGAAACTAACTGGAGAGAGGGAAAAGAAAGAATATCTAAGGTTTAACAGAATGTGATGATATAACATAACATGCTCCGTAATTTGTTTTAAAATTGATTCCTTCTCTTTTAGAAGCTTGCCATATGTGTTGCAAGTATGGTAAATTACATGTGAATTTTTTGTTAAGGTGCTAAAGGGACATGATGATCATGTGATCACCTGCTTACAATTTAATGGGTCAAGGATAGTTAGTGGATCAGATGACAACACGTTAAAAGTCTGGTCAGCTATTTCTGGAAAGGTATGATTGATGCAATGCAGTGTAATAGAAGCTGAACATGAACATCACTTTTTATGTTTATTTCAGTGTCTGAGGACATTAACAGGCCACACTGGTGGAGTATGGGCCTCCCAGATGCGTAAAAACCTCATTATCAGTGGTTCAACTGATCGGACCCTTAAAATATGGAATGCAGACACAGGTACAAACGTAATCCTAACAAATGCGAAGATCTATCCATTTTATCAGTACTGACAATAAATTGATACTCAAACCAGCAACTGTGGTGGTTTTGCCTTGTCAAGGAAATCCTGATGAGCTTATGTCTAATCAAAAGAGCTTTTCAGCAGCCTAATGAATACATCATATTTTAATTATGACTGCACACTTCTGAAACTTTAGTATGGTATATGGTAAACTAAGCTAGAAGTCACATTGGTGACTTGTTACGTGTTTTTTATTTGTTTTCTAGGTAACTGTGTCCACACCTTATATGGCCATACATCCACTGTACGATGTCTCGCATTACATGACAACATGTAAGTGCATTGCAAAAGTTTAACATAGTAGGCAAATTTTGATGATGGAAATATAACTTTTGGTTCAAAAGATATTACCTAGACCTAACTGCGGTATGATATTGTGGTGATATAGCTAAGGTCACCGATAGTGTCCATTTTCGACTAAGAATGTTTGAGTATTATTAAGTTAAGCTGAAATAGAACATCCAACTCATTTTGGATGTCCTCTGCCCTCCCGACACTCGAAAAAATCACAAACTGTTTTGCAACTGATTTAACTGGGCATGTTTATCTTGCATTTGCCACAGTGACATTCTGCTGGACTTCAAACGTTGCATAATTAAGGTCCAAAATACCACATGCAAAGACCAATGTATGTGGTGGCAACGTAGACATTATGTCATATCAGAACAATATTTTACATGGTCTCGGTCAACATTGCTTCTTTTTGTGACCACCCAACGTTATGTAGAAAAATATATCTTGACTTGAGAGTTTTTGTATCAGTGCCAAAGCTGTTTTATGGCAACACATCTCGGTATATTTATCTGCATTAAATTTAACAAACACAAAATGTTATGTTTCATGAGAAAGTGTTTTTTTCACAATTTATTTGGAAAAATCGCTGCTGCATAATAAACAGATCAATCACTTGTCACCAAAAACCACCTGTAATTCTATATTTCACACGCAGCAGGTGCGATCACCTCTGCTAAGGAAACCTAATATAAACAAAACCTGTAACTTGTTCCTGTGCTGCACATCTTTTGTTTGTCAGTACTTGACAAACCTCTAAAATTGTCAGCATTTTAACATATTGTTGAGAATAGTAGCTAAAATTAGGACACAGGTAAATTAAATGCCCATGAAAGGGTGAGGTTACTGTTTAGCTTAGACACCTAATCTGACGACAGCAAAAAACATTATCAGCGACCAATACATGTCCTTCCTACATACCACTCTTGTTCTTAGCTAATTTGTCGTTTTCCTACTAACAGAGTGGTGAGCGGATCTCGCGACGCTACCCTGAGAGTTTGGAACATCGAAGACGGTTCGTGCCTTCATGTTCTAATGGGTCACATGGCGGCGGTAAGGTGCGTGTGCTACGACGGCCGACGTGTCGTATCCGGTGCTTACGACTACATGGTCAAGGTTTGGGACCCAGAAACTGAGGAATGTCTGCATACATTGCAGGGACACACCAACCGCGTTTACTCACTGCAGGTAAATACTGCGGCTTTTTATTGGTTCCTTTTTACTGCATAACAAACAAAGGTGTATTGGGTAACAGTAATTAAATGTAAAAGTAAACGAATAAGATATTATTAATATCGCTAGAAGCCGTTTGTTTTAAATTATGGTGTTGGGAAATTTCACAACATAGCGACACAACTCTTGTGTAGTAAGACGATAAACGATGGTGACGTATTATTACTTCATTGTGCCCCTTAATCAGTTAGTAATAACATGTCAAAACTGTAGCCAACATGCGATGTTAGTGTGTGTGTGTGCAAAAATCTGACCTACACTCACATTAGCCAGTAGCTGAAACTTTTCTTTATTAATTCCTTACGCGCGTACTGTGCACTTTCAGTTTGACGGAACGTACGTGGTGAGCGGAAGCCTGGACACATCCATACGTGTTTGGGAGCTGGAGACGGGAACATGTCTTCATACGCTGATGGGTCACCAGTCGTTAACGTCCGGTATGGTGCTGCGTGGAAATATCCTCGTCTCCGGAAACGCCGACTCCACTGTCAAAGTGTGGGATATTTTAACAGGCGAATGTCTAAAGACTCTGGAAGGTTAGTAGACCTAACATTTGAAGGTCATTTATGCCAGGGGTCTAGCCCCCGTCCGTAGACCTAACATTTGAAGGTCGTTTATGCCAGTGGGTCTCAACCCCTATTGATGCACTTCCCTTTTGCTTTTTTCGAACTTTTCATTTCTTTCCAATTAGACAACCATTTAAATAAAGTATTATTAACAGGTTTGGAACCACCGTACTGCCTGAAAAATTCTATGCCTTTCATAAATAACTTAACGTGAAAATTCCTTCCCTTAAATCCAAAAATCCTCCCTGGTTGATTGAGGAAAAGTTATTTGCAGAGGGGTACAAAAATCAAGTCTAAAAGTGGGGGCTGATAAGTAACGTCGAAACCTCCCGAAGAGTTTAATCGAAAACTCAACAACAACTGGATAATTTCCAGTTTTAAGATTTTAGGTCAGATTACGGCAAACTTGTTTGGATGACTGGGATTGATTTTGATAAATCAGATTGTCCAGCTAGTATTTGCACATTCAAAATTAGCGAGTGGGGCCCAAGTAATGGCATGTTTGCTACCCAGGCTACAGCAGTTTTTTTAACATTTCAGCCTCCTGAAAATCCCAATCGAGCAATACAATGTCGGTAAACGCGTGTCTGCAAAATGCCAATATATCTCCGGAAAATCATTGTCATAAAACTGATTTCAAATTAAAGGTCAATAGTTCGTAGCTGCTTCCTGCTGTAAAATCCAGCTCCTCGTCCAAGCAGGGGAAATGTGATTTGCGTATTTTGTAGCGTCTCCTCACACCGTGTGGTTTTGTGTGTTGCATGTCGTTTGTGCGGAGATTAGGGACAGGTCTCAGTGTGCATCAATTATTGATGCGGATTTGAATGAACGACTTGACACGGGCCAAAGAGCGTTAAGCCCCCACCGAACATGCCAAAACATGCAATGTAGCGCGAATTCTTGGTTTATAAGGTTCACCTTTCTATAGCACAGTGGTTCTTAGCCTTTTTCCTTATCGGTGCCACTCTAAAATCACCAACCAGCTGTTTGGATATTACACATATAATGCAGACTCTATATAATCGGCCAAATGATTCAGCATCCTCTCACCCCCTAGAAACCGATCTCACGCCCCTTAGGGTATGTGTACCACTGGTTAAGAACTCCTGCTATAGCATGTTGCNCACACGATAAGGTGTGAACACTTGGGCGTTCAGAATTGGTCTACTGATGAATGACGAGAAATTTTGCCAAAACCTGCGTATATAAACTGACTGTAGGCAATTTCAGCTATAATTATAAGTGTTTGAACCGGTTACATGCTTGATTTGTTCAGGTGATTTTGGGGTAAGCGAATGCAAGAACAATTTGGGCTATCTAGACAAATTTCTACAAAGTACATTGGATCTGTGCAAAATCGATATTTTTAAAAATATTTTTTGAAGCCCAAACACTAGAAGATTTGTCAAACACTGTACACTTGATTCGCCGCCATTGCATCACGTGATTGGCCAACAAAGGCCTGTGAAAAATCGTGTGAAAATCGGGAAAAAATAGTGTAAATATGGCAAGTGGACAGAATGAAAGGTGACCATTGAAATCGGTGTCAAAAACACGAAACGCCTTAGAAAGAAGGCACGACTAATTTAAGAACCCTTGAAAAAGTATGGATTGGCGTTAGGGATGTTTAAAAGACAATTAGTGGCGACCACTACAGGTGGGAGAATAAATCGTTAAAAACAGAAATAATATCTATGAGTTACAATGATGCACTTGTAAGCGTTGGTTAAAATAATTAGATATAATACACAACTTTCATAAAAGGCGCGCGGCTGTACCTCGGTAAATTGTCTAATACACGAGGTGTAAATTATAGCAAAAAAAGGTCGGGCGATCAATAAAAACACGTGAACAAACCAACGATCGCCCTTAGCATCTCAGCCAATTGCACATATTCCATAGTTTGTCAGCAATGCCAACAAACGATGGGAACTGATTCGGCCCCAAGCCTGTAACTTTTGACCGCAATTCTGCTTTGAGAAAGTCTCTGGATTCACCCTGATACATCACAATGTCGTTTCCACTCAAGCAAAATGGGCGACTGCGTGTTCTTGCGCCACGGCCGCTAGTTCCTTGAGAAACTCAGCGAGCACAATGCTGGCGTACACAGCGTTTTTCGTCCGCAGCTCTCGAAGTTTTCGTTCCTCTCGTTCGCGCTGTCGCATCGACTGCTTCACGTAGAACTGCGATGCGGTCTGGTTGGCGCCCTCCTGTGGCCCATCGGCGCTGACATCGCTCTCTTTGGACTTCGTTCTTCCACGACGCTTTGTGGTAACAAATACATGATAAACTGGCGCCCGATCGAGGTATTAACCAACAAGTTTTTGTTTAATAAGACAAAGTATAAGAGAGCCAGGTTTTTTTGCAAACAGAAAAGATTCTTTTTTAAGGTAGAGGCAAACTGAACTAAAACTGGGGTCAATCGTTTCCGTTCTTGGGGCTTTTTTAGGTAAGGTAAGTTTATGAGCACTGTAAACAGGTACATGCGTTTCTTCAGTTGCATACATGTTGAGACATGTCACCGTTTTGGTTGCTACACTTTACTACCAAAAACGAAAGCGAGATTATCCACAACACGCCAAGGTACCATACTTGGCCCACTACTACTTTTCAGCCATCGCAGTGATTCCCAACCCAGGGGGAACGCCTCACAACGTGGAAATTTATATAGTGGAGGGTGATTCAAAATCGATGTTCAAGTGCCTGTACCATTTTTTTCTTTTACATGCACCAAAGAAAACTCGAAAGACCTGACGTAACCATTTTTTTAAAACTCTATTCGTGTTTGTATTGACGAACGTAACAAAACAGCTTTCGATGTTCAAGTGAACAAGTGATTGGGCTTCACCGGGGTAGGTTGGCAATGCATACGGCAACTCACCTCCAGGAGAGTTTCCAATCTGGGAAGCAAGGTGCCCTTTTTCTTATCCTTTGGCTTTCGTCGCATGAACATGTCACCAAATGTTCGAGTTTTGACTGAAACACAAAATAGGAAACATGACACCAAAATGACTTTCAACATTCTTGTTAAACTACTCGATTGTGCTCAAGACATTAGTACTTTGTAAGTGATTAACCGCCACCAGCGTGAGAACATGGAATATCTACTAATATAGGCACAGCTCACAAAAACACGGATTGGTTGATATTTCGGGGGCTAATGTTCTATGTGATTGCTGTAAAACGTTTTTGCACACCTGACAATTGTGATTAGGTCATGAATATTAATCGCCCAATGTCAAAATGACCGGGAAATTCGGTAAGGCATGTGCTTGCGACGAGACATTAATTATTTACACACAATAGGTCACCAATGCAAACCATGATACTGCATCAACGTAATGTTCCGCTATTGCGTTTTGTAGATTATATCCGGAAATACTTTTACAACCATTTTACAACCAAAGTCGCCAACATTTTGGCCGAAATTTATAGTCGTTAAAGATGAAGTCAGTGTTGAGTTTATAATCACTTCACAGGCAAAAAATGCAGCAAGTTTGCACAGGGATCGATCGAAGTTTTGGTAGCCCTTTTATAGTCTAAAAATGTCGAAAAAGCGAACATTTTGTGATCTAGCTTTAAAACATAAACTATTCTCTTTAACTTAATCTTTTCTGAAAGTGTTTTGATTAAATTCTTTTCACTAGGCGACAACTTAAGGTTGGACCCACTTACTCTTAGGCACGGGCATGGGTCGATCCTGCACAGTGTTGCGGGTCCGTGCGTCTCCGGATAGCGGGATCGTTCCCCTGGCGAGTAAATACTTCTGTGCTCGTCTCACTAATACACGAAAATCGCCGATCTGTGCAGCGTACGTGTCGATCTTGTTGCGAGCGCTGTTAAGTACCTGTTGGTTAACAAATCAGTTGTTATTATTACAATTGTTTTGACAAAACGCACCCTCCACTATGCTTGGGGTCGCCACCATAAGACTTCGTTGACTAAAATTTACTACTTTTACGATATTTTACGACTTTACGAGAAATGGATTAACATACTGATCATTGTCGTATTACCAGCATTATATCCTTGGAGTAAAATAACAAACTGCCAGTAGCAAATACATACCAATGTGGTACGTAACAACACCTACGGTATAATCTCCAAATGCAATTTATTACGCGCTCGGTTCCCTGGTAAAAATACATGCAAATAATCCCTGGGGATTAAATATTACCTGATACAAGGACCTTACTGACGGGTGAAAAACCATCTGCGTGTTAAGGAGAAACGAACGCAACAGAGGTTGAGGATAACATGCCAACCTCGTCACTATACCAGTGAGAAGCAGATTCTNAACAAAGCTTGGTCACGGGACGTGTGACGTACTCAACCGCAAAACAATCGAACTGACAGTGCCCGAAGGTTAATCTGTTCTATAACGAAGGGATTGCTATGGCAAGGTGAGCGATTGGTATTTTTACATTGTTTTTGTTTCAAAATATTCTGCGATGTTTTACATGCCATGCATTGGTTCTATGCTAAAAGGATATTATTCAGGTTGTCAATTTAACAAAATCGATTTATCGAGTTACATACCTGTCAGCAACCAGTGCAAATTATCAGAAAATCATTCCAATTCTTTGGGATCATTTCAAATCTGCTGTTGGTGTTGACTAATACAAACGAAAAAATGGTTATAACCAACCTGTTTAACAAGCTTTCCACTTTCAACCTTTTCTCGAGTTGACTTGGGGACGATGTCCATCAAACTGCGGAAGAAGTCGTCAACAGACGATGCCTGGCCAACTGAAACCGAATGCGGCTTTGTCAGTTTTTCTGCACACAAACGAACGCGCATTAGCACATAGAATCCACCAAAAAATGACACATTTGATGAGCCACAATATTAAACTAAGGCACCTACCAGTCATAGGCGACGGAAGTTCCTGACTTTCTGTAACGTTTGGTTTCGAAGTAGCAGCATTTTCCGGCGAGGTAATCGGCAAATCCATTGAAGGCAATGCATTTTCCGTTTTCGCTAACGCTTCGTTCTCATTAACGACCATATTTTCTATCGCAGCTTCGACACTAGTAGTATCCGTGACATTCTTAACAGTTACCTCGCTATCGCTTGACAGTGGGATAGCGGGCTTGGTAACCGCGACGGGGCTGTCTGGCAAGGCCGTGTTTCCGTTCATGGCAAGTGCGGTAAGGTCGAGGGCTTGCATGGTAGCCGATAACGCCCTTATCGCAGTATCTGGAGCTTCGGTGGTGATCATTTCCTTTTTTGTCTCTTCCTCCAACTTTCGGTGTAAGACTGGAGTGCTCCGGGAAACAGGACCTTGAAACAGCGGTTAAACTTTATAGATTGTAACGCGATGAGGTTTTCAGCACGTTGTGACCAAACGTTTTTGGAACGTACGTTTGGAATGAGGACATATGTTTTCGTTGCAGTTTGAGTCAAAATATGAACGAATATTTAAACAGTATTGGCAAATTCAATGCTAAGGGTTGGAATTAAAAATGCGTACCTATATTAATTTCTGCGCAATATACGCCATTAAAACATAAATGAATAATATACCGTTCTTTTCTTCAATCGGATCAGGTGGCGGGGTGACACCATCGTATGGAGCTGACCAACCCTCACACGCTCCACTAAAACGGAAACAAATCTGTTACAACGAACGCGTTCTGACCAAGATCGTCGCCAAATTTAGATTCACCTGCACTGGTCTATAGCGTTTCTCGCATCTTCCAGGTAATCCATATAGCTTGTGTTGAGTTCAAGTTGGGATTTGAGGTCAGGGCCGAATTCGGCCATCGTGCTTGGACTCGTGATGGTGCGCAGTCGCATACCAGTCGATTCCGGTTCCTCGCTGCTGACGGCTGAGTCACATTCAAAATTGACGCCGTCAGGCAAGTGTAATAGACTGATTGCAGACTGTATGCTTAATATTATGATTATAATTGGAGTGAAGCATTCGTGTGAAATTTCAGGTCAAAGTGTTGTGATATGGCGCATTTACCATGCAAATTTTGATCGGAAAAAGGAAACAGTCTTGATTGCAGAAAAATGCGGCAAAAACCATGCCAATTGTCATACCTCACAAATAAAAAAATTGTAAGCTATTGTACAAAAAAATTACATTTTCAGTAACCTCTTTGACCAAATCATCAAAACAAACGAAAAATTTTGTGACAAATCAAGCAGTGGAATTAAACCTGAATGCATGTTAATCGTAACGGACAGATCTTCGTTGACGGTGTATTCCGAAAACGCGCAATTAGCGTCGATTGCGGGTGGTGATTTATTGCCACGAAAAGAAAATGACGTATCATGCGGCGGTGATGGAGGTTGAAGTGCGTGGAAAGCCGCATTACCCGGAGAGACTGGCGATGCAGGTACTGGAACAGCTGGATTTTCTTCGGCGGTTTGACTCTAAAAACAGAGGGCGCTGTTAAGTGCTGAAGTTCTTTAAGCAGGGTTGAATTAATGGGGCGGAATAAAATATTTAGGTTGGGTTCGAAAAACAAGTGGAGGCCAGGCCACTAATTGTCACAATAAACAGATCAGTATGAAATCCCCTTTTCAAATCATGCCTGACCTCATTACGTCATCAAAACGTGACGGTAACATTGGAAACTTATACAAAGACAGTCTATTAAACTGAGTAAACATGTATCAAGACAGTCTCGTGTTGATTCTAACACGGCCAACTATTGCTAAACAAGTCATACCTTCACCTTGTTTTCGGCATTGGGTTCATCTTGAACTGGCCTGAACATATCCACTTCGGTGTCAGGTTTAGTCTCGGGTTCACTGAGACAGGCTGCTGGCGTAAGTGCCAGGAACCGAGCTGCTGATGCGTTGTGCAGATCCACATCGCATATCGCACGTCGTTGACTGACAAGCAAATGCTCGCAGGGAATCAAATGTCTGTAGAACACGGTGATGTTACGCGCGGTCAAAGGGATAGCCCCCAAATCTCCGAGTTACAGATTCCCAATTACGATTTTCAAAAAGTTACAGATCACCTAAATGTTTTTTTTTAATTTTTGCCTATAAAACATTTGTAATCTCCCTCAAAATATTCGGCTGGCTGCGCGCCTACATGTCACCAGAGGCAAAATTGATATACCATTAAGAATTAAGTATAGAACAGTAATACACCGCAACCACACTTGTGGTATGTTTTACGTTGGATCGAGACAGGGTTTGCTACTTACAACTGGGACAAGGTGTGCAACACTATTGAATTGGAACTGGAATTCAAATGTACACTTTTTTGCTATATGTTGTAGACTAAGTGCATAATGCTTAGCAAGTCACTGAGCATTCAGTTTTGATCCTTTTTCCAGAAAAACAAACCTGAAAACTAGTTGCAACATCAGATCTTCACAATTCAAATCCGCTAGTGTACGTATCAGTGACAAAGACACAAGT
>QXVZ01031297.1:8190-18767 GCA_008931825.1 Phallusia fumigata
AAACCGACCTGCAATTGTTCTTTCGAAACAATGTTCCGCAATGCGGAGGATTTTATCCAATCAGAAATCACCATTGCGACACACCGCTGCTGAGGTGGCGTTTGGTGTATAAAGGTCGTGGAACATTAGAACAATTGGTACATAGTTTGTTGCGAGCAAGACATTTAGAGAGATGGGCAATAATTGATTAGTTCAATTTTTGACGAAAGATTTGTTGGTATTATTTGTCGATTACAAGGCGGTAAGTTTATGTATAGGCACTGAGAAACTAACAACAGCAAAAGTGCCGTTGTGGTGCTATGATGAATTAAGGTTTGTGTGAAATCCAACAGTGCGAAAACATGTATTTAACAATCTGCAATTGAATTTGTAGATATTTTTGCTTTCATTTCTGATTAAGGTAATAAAGATTAATATGAAGATCACTCTGATCGTCCTCCTGACCTGTTTCTACGTCGTCCAAGGCCAAGGTCAGTATGTTACGTCAGAGCCAGAGCCGGTGACAGATTATATTATCCGAAAAAGTAACCTTTTGTTTATGACGATTAATCTTTCTCCATTATTGCTAAACTACCATACTGATCAATGTTTAGGCGACAATTTCAACTCATTGCATTTACACTTGACACCCATAGGGGGTATTTCAATAAAACAAACAGGACACCAACTAAAAATTAGTACGTCAGATTGAAAATCTCGTTTTCGGGGTTGGCTTTGAATTTTGTTTGCAAAATCGCATAGCCAATTCGATTTGTTTGGCAATTGCTTTTACAGAATGTGAAGATCTCTTGCAGCAAAGCGTTTGCATGATTTACTCTGACTATGGATTTTGCGTCCAAAGCAATGTTATGGATGTTTGCTACAAAACCTGCAACCCTGTGATTTGCGATGGTAAGTTTACTAATTCACTTACGAAAATCTGAATCATCGTGTAGCATATGCACCACCAGCCACTCTCAAAGCGGGTTCCCAACCAGCTTTGTGCAGTCAACTATGGCACTTGTAACATGACCACCATCCACTGTTTTAGCGTGTTTCCCATCAAGATTTGTGCTGTCAACTTCAGCACTTCTAACATGCACCACCATCCACTTTTAAACCTGGTTCCCTCTTTCGCGAAGAGGTTCGAACCAACGAGACGCAAAAGGAGCCTACGCGGGGCTGAATAACTCAGTTTTGTATTAGGGAAAGCCCGATACCTGATAATGTGACTCATATCCAATTTAACAAATTTTGTACCTAATTTCTGTTCAGACACCCCATGCACCGGCTTGCCAACGATCGCAGCTAATGGCACTAACCAACCAAGCGGAACGACCCACAATGCAGGCGTCACTGTGACGTATATGTGCGACCCCGATTTCGTTTTGGTAGGAGCCGATTCCAACACCTGCTTGGTCAATGGTTCTTGGACCATAGATACAGCACCTACATGCGAACAAGGTACGTTTGTTAGAAACAATTTTAACGATGTGTTTGAACCTGTTAAAGCCACAGCTTGCTGCCACGCTGCATAAAACAATGGTAATCATACTTTACATAATGCCCTCCCAAGCTTACCGGCTCCAATTAATATTTTGCGTTTTCCTAAAAATGAAACTTAATTCTTGTGATGGCGCCTGCTCATGCAGTAAAGCCCGATATGAAGCCACCAACGATTTGAACATAACTCATTCAGCAAAAAATGATTTGCCATAATTTCGACATCAATTTATGTTTTATACTTAGAATGTTCGGACCCACCAACCGACTCTTCTCTTTCCATAACCCCGAATGGTCCTTACAAGGTTGGGGATGTGATCACGTACGAGTGCATCAACACATCTGCAGTAACCATTGGCAATAATATGTTCACTTGCTCGCCTTTTGGATCTTCACTCGTTTGGAGTGTCACTAACTTACCTTCATGCGATACATGTAAGTGCATTTAAAGAGTGGCGGCTCGCGTTGAATAGTTTGCAAACCACTGCCTGAGTGTAATAGTTTCGTCGCTACGTTATTCTGTCACTAAATGAAGAAAAATTCAACTTTGCATGTGATTATTCACGAAGCTGATGCATGCGGCCCACCTCCCATGATAGCAAAGGACGGCGTTAACCCGGAAAACAGGAACTACGCGACAGGCAGCACTGTGACGTATGAATGCAACCCGCGACGTGTATTGGAAGGATCAGAGAGCAACACGTGCATTGAAGGAGTTTGGTCAAACCCGGCTCCAGTTTGCTATCAAGGTATTATTTAACTAAGCAACCACAAGACCATGTCGGACTGTAAAACAACCTATGAACCGGTTTATCCGGATATTTACCAACTTGTTAATTGCAATTTATCATGAAATTTTAACTTGACTCCTTGAGATCAGATTTCAAGCAAAATTTGTCATGAACCAACATATCAAAGTATCAAAAACTGTTGATTAATTTTCGTTGCGAAACGTGTTATATTTCTCGCTTTAAATACTTTAACTTTTACAAAAAAACACAATTTAACAAGGACAAACTTTACATTGTTCAAAAAATCCTTGTTATATTGGTCGTGTAACCCAACAACTTAACTTGGCCATGTCACAGGCATTGTGCGTTTTAGTTTCAGTAAAATCTTTTGTTTGTGGTAAAACTGTTTTCCTTTTGAAGAATGCGTGGACCATCAAAACTGCTCAGTTAACGTCGAGTTCGGCTACTGCAACAATCCAATATATACAGATGATAACAAAGAATATTGTCGAAAATCTTGCGGATTTTGCACCAGTAAGTGGAATATTGTTCGGCGCTAGACCACCATTGGTTTGACGTCTTGTGTGTATCTAATTTATCAAAGGTCATCTAAATTCAGACCGCAATAGCGTTTAGACTATTCTGTTCGGTTGGTGGGGGTCTGGTTGGAATCCGTAGTTTCAAGCACTGGAAGAGAAGACAAAGCGAGCATGTGACATTCATACTAAAGCAGAGCATTATGCAGCCATTTTAACATTAATCCTTTTTTCAATTAACATTAATTGTCTCCGTATTATCCACATTCGGAAATTTACCCAAAAGTCTCTTTCATTGTAAGATTGACAAACAAGCCCCAACTTTACATTTTTTCATATACCCACAGCATGCAGTGAAGCTCCAGGNAAATACCCAAAGTTATAGGAAATTGGGTATTCGATTGGTGGTTACAAAACAATATACGTTCAGCCTTTACCCAAAAAACAAGTTTTATATGTGCCGAAGTTAAAGAAGAATTACTTAATGGTTTAATAAGTTTCCATTGCGATTTCAACATTTGCTGAACGCTCTACTGTACCAAGTTGTTTGTTTCAAATGCCAAAAGATGTGAAAAATCTTGTGAAAAGTTTTTCCTGTGAAAACGTGCATTACCTTTTCTACCCAGAATGAATACACAAATGTTGTACCACCCACTTTTCTGATTACTGCAAAACATGTTTTCCTCGGGTGTAATTATTTATACAGTAGCTCAGGCGATCATGCTGCGTTCAACTTGCAAATTTAATGAACGTCGCGGCAAGCAGCAAGGCGTTATCACAGATATCGCATTTAATGGATGTCGCTGTTATTGGATTAATTTACACACTTCTAGCCGGTTCCAAAACTTCCATTGTCCTGATTACCTTGATGATAATGATCAGAGTCATGTTAATCTTTGCGGTAACTTGTAGTTATTCACTCCACACAAACACATGACAGCTCTTCTGCAAAATCATGACTCCTAACGAAATTTTTTCTACAAGTTTCTTCGTGTAAAATTTTTTTCCAACTCGCATGAATAGTTTTCAGACGTGTTTTTCGACATTCATTTGGCATTTAAGGGTTCAGTCGAACAATTCATTTTTAAAAACAAATGTCAGATTAATTTTGTAAATTAGCGTCATGATTTAAGGTTGAAATACCGATCCGGCTTCGTTGTTTATCACTAAAGGTTAGTTTATAACAAGTTTACTGGATTTTATAAAAAGCAAAGCGCTTTTAGCCAATTTTCGGAGCAGAATATGAAAAACTCAACATTGTACAACATCTTCAATATCGTTACAGCAGCATATCAAACCATCACATCCTCAAGACTGCAGAAATGACAGGATCTTTCAGCAGCCGCAATCAATGCACAAAGAACCATTAGACTTAACTTTTGTGAAACCAATCCTGTCACATGTCACACGGATATATGTGCTTGGGCCCGGCAGAAAATTTTTAAGGAGGCATCGTAATACACACATTTTCAATTATTCGTTAGATTTTTGACTAAACGAATAACTAATAAAGTCCATTTTCGGAATTATAAGGGTGAGGTAAGTGCCCCTTCTTGCCCCCTACGCAAAGTACTGAAAAGACCCCGTCTTTCGATGTTGAACAGCAAGGTGTATTTGTGGTCTGTGGGTATAGTTTCGACACGAAGACAGCAGACTATCAGTGCTAGGGCGCTGTCATCTAAGCTAGACCGTTTGTGGCGTATACCAGACGAGAACGCAACGGTACGTACGCGGTATCATTTGTAGATCGAAAACAAACATGTCCTTAATGCGATGCAAACTACGCTCTCTCATCTATAGACGAAAGATAAAAAAATGTTTTAAAACAATTCGTTTTTAAGAAAAGCAGCACTGTTGCTGCATTGAAAGAGGTCGGCAAGACACGCCCTAGTTAAGCCACCTATCGTCTAAGAACTATGATTTATCCAAATCGCGGAACACACTGCAGAACAATGGTAAATTGAATACAGACGAAAAGCTATCTGCAATCGTTCTTTAGACACAATATTTCGCAATATGCGGAGGTTTTTGACCAATCAGAAACCTCTATTGCGCCACGCCGCTGCTGAGGTGGCGTTTGGTGCAGACTGATCCTGAAATTTTAGAACACTCGGTTTTGTGTGATTTACGGAAGGCATTTGGGGGTGGGAAGAACAATTGTATAGTTTAGTTATTGACGAAATCTGGTTGAGGTCGATTAAAACAGCAGCATAACACGATTTTGGTCGATGAGGTGGTAAGTTTGTGGTGCCCAAAGAAACCAACCGTAGCACAAGTAACACTACTTTAGGTTTCTGTTCGATCATATTTCTGTAGCTGTGGTGCTATCACGAATTCAGTTCAGTGTTGAATCCAATTGTGTATACGCGCTATCTTTTGTAGATCGAATACAAACTTGTTCCTAAATGTGGTACAGAGTATAACACGTCATTTTTAATGGATTTTCAATCAAATCTCTACCTTGGAAAAACAGCACTGTTGCTGCTCTAAACGTTGACACGACACACCCTAATCACGCCCCCTGCATTTCTCAGAAGTATGTTCGTCATAGTCGCGGAGCACCCTAAGAAATAATGGTGAGCAGGTTACAAACGGAAACCGACCTGCAATTGTTCTTTCGAAACAATGTTCCGCAATGCGGAGGATTTTATCCAATCAGAAATCACCATTGCGACACACCGCTGGTGAGGTGGCGTTTCGTGTATAAAGGTCGTGAAACATTAGAACAGTAGGTAGTGTGTTGCGAGCATTTAAAGACATTTAGAGAGATGGGCAAAAAATGATTAGTTCAATTTTTGACGAAAGAATGTTTTTGGTATTTTTTGTCGATTACAAGGCGGTAAGTTTGTGTATAGGCACTGAGAAACTAACAACAGCAAAAGTGCAGTTGTGGTGCTATGATGAATTAAGGTTAGTGTGAAATCCAACAGTGCGAAAACATGCACTCATAGTTGTTTAATTCGATTTGATTCAATAAATTTAACCATCTGTAATTAAATTTGTAGATATTTTTACTTTCATTTGTGGTTAAGGTAAAAAAGATTAATATGAAGATCACTCTGATCGTCCTCCTGACCTGTTTCTACGTCGCCCAAGGCCAAGGTCAGTATGATACGTCAGAGCCAGAGCCGGTGACATATTATCCAAAACAGTAACCTTTTGTTTATAACGATTAATCTTTCTCCATTCGTCCATTATTGCTAAACTTCCATACTGATCAATGTTTAGGAGACAATTGCATTTACACTTGTTTTGACACCCATGGGGAGATATTTCGAAAAAACAAACAGGACACCAACTAAAAATTAGTATGTCAGATTGAAAATCTCGTTTTCGGGGTTGGCTTTAAATTTTGTTTGCAAAATCGCATAGCCAATTCGATTTGTTTGGCAATTGCTTTTACAGAATGTGAAGATCTCTTGCAGCAAAGCGTTTGCATGATTTACCTAGACCAAGGATTTTGCGTCCAAACCAATGTTATGGAGGTTTGCTACAAAACCTGCAACCCGGTGATTTGCGATGGTAAGTTTGCTAATTACGTGCAGGTTTTTTAGTTATTTGACGATTTAAATGCACAGCTTAAGAAGCCCGAAGCGGGTTACATGTAAAGCAACGCGCCGTCAACTATATCGATTGCTTCTTGTGGTTTATTATTGTAGGGAGCATGTCACCTTTTTCGTTGTTCTTTGAACCTACTAGTCACGAAAGAATCTCACTCGGAGTTACACGTAGGCTTTAAAGAACATTCTCGACGTAAAATGTAACTTATCGGCAACGAAACAACGTCAATTTTTTGTCCAGACACCCCATGTACAGGTATGCCAACCATAGCGGCCAATGGCACTAACCAACCAAGGGGAACGACCCACAATGCAGGCGTCACTGTGACGTATATGTGCGACTCTGATTTCGTTTTGGTAGGAGCCGATTCCAACACCTGCTTGGTCAATGGATCTTGGACTGTAGATACAGCACCTACATGCGAACCAAGTACTTTGATCTGAAACAATTTTCACCATGTGTTTGAACATGTTGAAGCCCCAGCTTTTGCGTGAAATAATAAAAATCATACTTTACATCACTTGTAGCGAAAGTGTCTTACCCTTCCAAGCTTGCTGGCTCCATGCGACAAAGTATCTTACTTTTTCTTGAAATGACACTTAATTAGCTTGGCTTCGTCTCAGCGAAGCCCTATATGATGTCGACAACGTTAAAACCAAATCAGAATAAAAACGATTTTTAATTCTATTAACATCAATTTCTGTTTTTATATTCAGAATGTCCGAGTCCGCCAACCCATCCATCCCTTTCCATCACTCCGGATGGTCCTTACAAGGCTAGAGATGTGATCACGTATGAGTGCATAAACACATCTGCTGTAACCATCGGCAACAATGTGGTCACTTGCTTGCCTGTGAATTCTTCACTGGTTTGGACTGTTAATAACCTTGCTACATGCGATACATGTAAGCACATTGACAAACCTTCGTCTATTAATAGTGACAGCTTGTTACAACTATCTGCACACACAACATCTGTCTCACTGTGTGTTTTTATCAATTGTTTTTTGCTATTAACCTTGCACGTTTGTGAAAATTTATCAGCTTTCTATGCAGTAAAAATAGGGATCGTGATAAAACCTCTATCCCAAAACGGGTGGTACCAAACACCGCATGGTACCGCATAGTACCGCATGATACCGCATGCTACCGCATGGTACACCGCATGGTACCCCATGGTACCGCATGGTACCCCATGGTACCGCATGGTACTACATGGTACCACATGATATCTTAGGAAGGTGTGTGAAACCCCATCAAAGGGTATAAGGCATGATATCCCCATGAGTGAATATAAAACCCCATTGGAAAGTATGATACCCATTCCAAGAATATGAGACCCCATGGGAGTATTTACGAGAACCCATGGGGAGAATAAGANCAACAATGTGTTACAAACCAACAACGATAAAAACGAATCAAATATACTCTCGATTCGCCATGTTGTCAACCTAATATATTGTTTTACAATCAGAATGTCCAAGTCCACCATTCCATCCAACCCTTTCCATCAGCCCGAATGGACCTTACGTGGCTGGGGATTTTATCATTTACGAGTGCGTCAACAAATCTGCAATAACTGTCGGGATTAATTTTGCTATCTGCTTGCCTGCTGGGCCTTCACTGGTTTGGACTTTGCCTACCTTTCCTGGATGTAATACATGTAAGCGTGTTTACAAGGCTTCGTCTGTTAAGAGTGATTCGTTGCAACTAAAATTTACACATGTTGATATTTTATTAACCCCAATACGTTTAAAATACCCTTGTCAGTTTTTTTTGCATTGTAAAAATTGTTGTCCTGCAGGGCTGAAATGAAAAGTAAGTTGAATAATAGGAATTGGAAAAATTTTTACATTTTAACACAGTCACATCAGAGGCTAGAGTATGANTGGACAAATTTTTACATTTTAACACAGTCACATCAGAGGCTAGAGTATCAAAAGATGAGAACAAAAACGTGAAAAACATCACCAAACCTTTCCATGATTTTACTTGTGTTTCGTTTTTTATACAACAGCAAATGTGGAACTGCTAATTTCGTAGAAGACAAACAAAAATATTGCAAATAGTTTAGGTTTTTCTAATTATTCCGACTGCTTTAGTATCGTCGCTACGCATATATGTCGCACATAGAAACCCGACTTTATATGTGCCAATTTACGCAGCATCAGCATGCGGTCCACCTCCCATGATAGCAAAGGATGGGATTAATCCGGAAAACAGAGCCTACGCGACTGGCAGCACTGTGACGTATGAATGCAACCCGCGACGTGTATTGGAGGGGCGAGCTGTCAATTTCTGCATTGAAGGAGTTTGGTCTTACTCGGCCCCTGTTTGCTATCAAGGTATTACTATAACTAGGTAACTCAGCACTAACCCAACACCAGTGGTTCTCAAAGTTTTTGAAAATATCCTGTTTTGGTTCTATTTTGTCATAAAATTTTACCTGCCGGCATTTTAAACCAATCATAATATAAATCATTACGTTAAGTTGGCTTAACAAAACGAGTTATTATTTTAAAGCAGAACGTGTCTTTTCGACATTTTACATCATCCAACCACTGTCGTATCAGTCATGGTAACACTGTTTTCCTTTTAAAGATTGCGTGGACCATCAAAATTGCTCAGTTAACGTCGAGTTCGGCTACTGCAACAATCCAATCTACACAGATGATAACAAAGAATATTGCCGAAAATCTTGCGGATTTTGCACCAGTAAGTGGGGTTGACCAAAGGTCATCTTAAGACCAATGGCCAACTAAATTTAGACCAAAAAAATTTAGATCGCAACATCACTCAGCCCGTTTGTTAGTGGGACGCTGCAGCAGACACACAAATACTTTGGATTCGAAAGTCACTGCGGCAGTTGAACTTTTGTTGCGAAAATTTTTGTGAGCAAAACATTTGCTTTTGTTGTAAAAATCTGGCCCAGATCCATAGACGTTAAATACCACGCAGCAACAAGACAAATAAATTTTTTATCTCCTTGTTTAACCACTTTTTTTGTGAAGAAAGTGGTGGCAGTTCATAACGAAAGCACAAAATACATTTATTTACATCACAACAAATAAAAATTTATAAAGGGGCTGGAGGCAAGACGATTTTACTTGGCGATACGGATTCCGCCCCCAGGTCCTGGGGTACCAACCCCCTGTTGTAGGCAGTATCTTTTTTAAGTAATATCCATACTCAGGTGGTGTTCCAGGCCGCCCTAAGTTTTAAAAGTGTTACAAAATGCGAGTTCCAACAGATTTTTTTTGAATAAGAAACTGACGGTTCCGATTCAGGTGAAGTATATATCTATTTTACTTTGAGGACGGTGTCCAAGATGTTTTTTAATATGTAGGCCAAATTAATGTGATGTTTTAGTCAAAAAAATACTTTTCTCATATTTCGAAGTTCCAGCAGAAAGCACCTTGTTTTTCGCAATCAAGAGTCTGACTCATTCAGCAATTTAAATCATAAAGTACCTCAGTTTTTTATATACCGTTAAGAGGTATCGTTTAGCCCACATCCGGGACGCAAAAAGAATTTTAAGGTAAGAGCGACATTAACTTCTTCCAACTTTAAACGTACTTTTGTACACAGCATGCACCACACCACCAGGTTCCAACGTCACAGTAACTCCTGCTGGTCCGTACGTGCAAGGCCAACGTGTTAATTACACCTGCGAAAACGGGTCTGTAGCGGTGGAGAGTTCGAATTTATGTTTGGGTGAAAACGTATGGTTGAATGAAGCCCCGACATGTGCAGGTTCGTTGCTGTTTATTGAAAAGAATTAAGCATCGGCATATTATTGGAGTTAATAGTCTGATGCAAATAACGTAACACAAACTATCTTGAGCAACACACCGATTTCAAACTACAAAAAAGAGTGCAAACGAAAAAATATGTAAAATTGTATANTAATAGTCTGATGCAAATAACGTAACACAAACTATCTTGAACAACACACCGATTTCAAACTACAAAAAAGAGTTCAAACGGAAAAATCTGTAACTTGCTAACTTTAACTTGCTTTTCTATCACAGCATTCTACTGTGATTTCGAAAACGGTTTGTGCAACTTTGAACATGATCCGAGCGGGGATTTTAATTGGACATTAAACAGAGGGCCCACCTTTACCAGCCAAACCGGACCAAGTGCAGATCATACACTAGGAACCTTTGAGGGTCAGTTTTCTACAAAAACTTGATTCAAACAGCCAACCTAAATGACGACAATACTGATGTTTGACTTTTTATCTGTTGCCCGAAGAAATTGGTAAA
>QXVZ01031304.1:0-10026 GCA_008931825.1 Phallusia fumigata
AAGACTACTGGTAAAAACACGTTTGAATCACGCCAAGGTGGTTTTTCACTCACTTACAAAAAAATTGCATTTAAAATGACGACTTGTTGGCAAACTTGTCACGAACTTACATGTTGTTATATTTTCACGTATAACGTATAAGTATGTTTCATTGCCTTCATTTCAAACGCCTTTGTCTGAAAACGTTTTTTACGCTTTTGTAAGAACTAAATTTTTGTATGCACCCTTATGTGACGAAATACGTATTTTGTGCACTTGCATTTGGTGACAGCTCACCCTAACTCAGTGGTTCCCGACCTTTTTTAATGCATTCCCCCTATTTGCTCTGTTTGGAACTTTTTATTTCTTCCGTGCTGGACAAGAAATGATATAATTTAACATTAAAAGGTTTGGAACAACTGGTCTACCTAACAATAAATACTTATTGTGAAGAACTTAACTATAAAGTGGAAATTCCTCCCCTTTCTTTACAGGGTTGTATCCCATCTTGACGTCGATTTTGTATCCAACTCTTACTTGGTTCATAACGATTTAAAACTGTCTAACATCTCAAAACAAAACATTTTAAAAACCCAACAGTTGAAATCACAGTGTAAATTTGCTTTTGTTGTATTCAGACCGATGCCATTGAAAGTCCTGAGCCGACGGGGATGCCCCTCGGTTATCCGCAAGATAGCGATAGTGAGACCGATGACGTAGATGTGAGTCGCCTGGCAACGCTCAAGATTACTGACTGGATCAAATTGTGCATGGACCCAACTGTAAGTTATATATGGATGTTAACACTACATTTTGATCCATACTGATGTGCAAAATGTAGTTAGCTTTTCATAAAGCTGAATTGCCTGAGGATGTAAACATAGTTTTTTCCAAACTGCTGCCTTTTGTGGATTTGTTTAAGTATAAACGCACAAGATAACACATAACTAATAACAAAACTTACAATTATTGATCACATTTTGAACACCACAATAAAAATTTTAAACTAATACTAAATTTTTTTTCTCCTAAAAACGTAGATTCTACTTCCTAAAATCCACTTCTCAAAGAGGCTTTTAAACCCACCGTGTCTTGAGAAAAAACAATGCGCCTGAACTAACCGCCAATTGACGTAAATGCCAATCTGATTTGCAACATTTTTTAACACATAAACCGTTCGTTTCTGACAGCTGGCGTTTATGGTCTGCCATCTTCGTATCAAGTGGTACAGTTTGTTTGCCCGTCGCATCCGCAGCTCTTCGAAACCATGGCAACAGGAAGACGAGGCGATCCTCTCCACAATCATCAATATCCTGAGTTGCGAGGATCAGGCCATTGGACTTACGGTGTGTTGGGTATAATTTGGAACCGCCAAAATTGCCGAAATATTTGTGCCAGTGTGGTCCAGCTGTAGGCCCGGATACCAATAGTGGCCTTGGACTTTTTTCGTCCGATAACCATTTGTTTTTGTTTTTTGTATTAATGTAAAGGATAAACGACACAAAAGGTTATAAATAGCCCTTTTTATTAAACATTGCAATGTTGTTCACAACAAAGCAGTTTTTTATCATTAGGTTTATTTTGTCCCTTAGTCTGTTAATTAGGGATAGACTGATTATCGGCGCCGATATTCCGCGTTTTGGCGATTATCGGAAAAAGTTCGGTTATTTTGGCTTTCACGCAGCCGCGTCCCTTTGTCTGGTGTCACTACGCTGTCTCGTTGAGCATTGCCTAACAGCAGTAAAAGTTTCACGGCAAAAGCGGCAACGCTGTGCATGCTTTGAGCATCTGACGAAGCATGTGTCAGTGCTGTTTTTACACATTCACGTTCGCTTTTAGCAAAGCACGACTCTAAGCGTATGGGGTCTTTACATCGGCCTTGAAAAAATCATATCGGTCTATCTCTACTGTTAAGTAGTTTTTGCGTTCCTTAATAAACACTGGCCCGCGAAATAACTAACGGTTTCTGACGGCCCACGGCCAAATCAAGTTGGATCACACTGGTTTGATCGAAGGATGTGGGTTCGAATCCTGCCAGACCAATCAAATCTCACAACTAAATTGTGGTAAGAATGTTCGAAAAAATGTCAACAAATTTGCGGTTTTGTTTTTCTAGCAACCATCTGGAATCGGGCAACGTCCGCGTCCTCAGAGTCAGGATGACGGAGGAAGAGCATCCAGGTTCATCCAGCGGACCCCCGACTCTTCAAAAGGAAGGAAGGAGCAAGATTCTTCCGGATGGAGAAAACAACCCAAGTCGCTCAACTTCAGGTAAAGAATAAGTTTAAATGGGACACAACTCGAGTTGTTTAAAAACGAACCAGTTTTGTGAGGGGTGACCCAACCTGGAAGTAATTCCTCTCCAAGAACAAATTTTGTAAATTAGGGGAGGAGTTTCCACTTGACAGTAAAGTGATCCATGATAAGCGCAGTTTTTTTTTTACAGGAACGCATTTTCTCGAAACTAGATTATCTGCAGTTACAGTTTTTTTTGCATTAATTTTAGCATCTGCGCATTGACAGTCAGAAAATATACAATTTATGTAAATCTAACAATTGGGGTTTAATTATTGTAATCGCGACCCCCTGAAACAGTGGTTACCAGCAGGAGAGGAATTCTTTCCCAGGGTAGAATTTTAGTAGAGTAAAGTGGAGGAATTTCCATGTCCTATAGTCAAGTTATTCAAGATTATGGTAGTATTTATGATGAGTGGTTCTAAACCTTCAAACGTTACTTAGATTATATCACTTCTCGTCTAACAGTGGAGGAATGTGATGTTTCAAAATAAACAGAGGGAGTCCATCAAAATAGAGTGGGAGCCGCTGTGTTAACATGATCGGTTCTCTAACCTTGGCAGCTCCAGTCCAACAATTTTCGTCAGTTACATAAGAGCTTCGAAAACTGGAAATCGCTCGAGTGGTTTTAGGACAGTGGTTCCAACCTTTTTCAATGCATTCTCGCATTAACGATTTTGGAACATTCCATTTCTCCCCTACTAGACAAGAAATGGTATAAACGAAAATTTAAAGGTTTGGAACCACTGGTCTACCTAAAANCAAATTGTGCATGGACCCAACTGTAAGTTATATATGGATGTTAACACTACATTTTGATCCATACTGATGTGCAAAATGTAGTTAGCTTTTCATAAAGCTGAATTGCCTGAGGATGTAAACATAGTTTTTTCCAAACTGCTGCCTTTTGTGGATTTGTTTAAGTATAAACGCACAAGATAACACATAACTAATAACAAAACTTACAATTATTGATCACATTTTGAACACCACAATAAAAATTTTAAACTAATACTAAATTTTTTTTCTCCTAAAAACGTAGATTCTACTTCCTAAAATCCACTTCTCAAAGAGGCTTTTAAACCCACCGTGTCTTGAGAAAAAACAATGCGCCTGAACTAACCGCCAATTGACGTAAATGCCAATCTGATTTGCAACATTTTTTAACACATAAACCGTTCGTTTCTGACAGCTGGCGTTTATGGTCTGCCATCTTCGTATCAAGTGGTACAGTTTGTTTGCCCGTCGCATCCGCAGCTCTTCGAAACCATGGCAACAGGAAGACGAGGCGATCCTCTCCACAATCATCAATATCCTGAGTTGCGAGGATCAGGCCATTGGACTTACGGTGTGTTGGGTATAATTTGGAACCGCCAAAATTGCCGAAATATTTGTGCCAGTGTGGTCCAGCTGTAGGCCCGGATACCAATAGTGGCCTTGGACTTTTTTCGTCCGATAACCATTTGTTTTTGTTTTTTGTATTAATGTAAAGGATAAACGACACAAAAGGTTATAAATAGCCCTTTTTATTAAACATTGCAATGTTGTTCACAACAAAGCAGTTTTTTATCATTAGGTTTATTTTGTCCCTTAGTCTGTTAATTAGGGATAGACTGATTATCGGCGCCGATATTCCGCGTTTTGGCGATTATCGGAAAAAGTTCGGTTATTTTGGCTTTCACGCAGCCGCGTCCCTTTGTCTGGTGTCACTACGCTGTCTCGTTGAGCATTGCCTAACAGCAGTAAAAGTTTCACGGCAAAAGCGGCAACGCTGTGCATGCTTTGAGCATCTGACGAAGCATGTGTCAGTGCTGTTTTTACACATTCACGTTCGCTTTTAGCAAAGCACGACTCTAAGCGTATGGGGTCTTTACATCGGCCTTGAAAAAATCATATCGGTCTATCTCTACTGTTAAGTAGTTTTTGCGTTCCTTAATAAACACTGGCCCGCGAAATAACTAACGGTTTCTGACGGCCCACGGCCAAATCAAGTTGGATCACACTGGTTTGATCGAAGGATGTGGGTTCGAATCCTGCCAGACCAATCAAATCTCACAACTAAATTGTGGTAAGAATGTTCGAAAAAATGTCAACAAATTTGCGGTTTTGTTTTTCTAGCAACCATCTGGAATCGGGCAACGTCCGCGTCCTCAGAGTCAGGATGACGGAGGAAGAGCATCCAGGTTCATCCAGCGGACCCCCGACTCTTCAAAAGGAAGGAAGGAGCAAGATTCTTCCGGATGGAGAAAACAACCCAAGTCGCTCAACTTCAGGTAAAGAATAAGTTTAAATGGGACACAACTCGAGTTGTTTAAAAACGAACCAGTTTTGTGAGGGGTGACCCAACCTGGAAGTAATTCCTCTCCAAGAACAAATTTTGTAAATTAGGGGAGGAGTTTCCACTTGACAGTAAAGTGATCCATGATAAGCGCAGTTTTTTTTTTACAGGAACGCATTTTCTCGAAACTAGATTATCTGCAGTTACAGTTTTTTTTGCATTAATTTTAGCATCTGCGCATTGACAGTCAGAAAATATACAATTTATGTAAATCTAACAATTGGGGTTTAATTATTGTAATCGCGACCCCCTGAAACAGTGGTTACCAGCAGGAGAGGAATTCTTTCCCAGGGTAGAATTTTAGTAGAGTAAAGTGGAGGAATTTCCATGTCCTATAGTCAAGTTATTCAAGATTATGGTAGTATTTATGATGAGTGGTTCTAAACCTTCAAACGTTACTTAGATTATATCACTTCTCGTCTAACAGTGGAGGAATGTGATGTTTCAAAATAAACAGAGGGAGTCCATCAAAATAGAGTGGGAGCCGCTGTGTTAACATGATCGGTTCTCTAACCTTGGCAGCTCCAGTCCAACAATTTTCGTCAGTTACATAAGAGCTTCGAAAACTGGAAATCGCTCGAGTGGTTTTAGGACAGTGGTTCCAACCTTTTTCAATGCATTCTCGCATTAACGATTTTGGAACATTCCATTTCTCCCCTACTAGACAAGAAATGGTATAAACGAAAATTTAAAGGTTTGGAACCACTGGTCTACCTAAAACTTAATAATACTTCATAAATACTACCATTATTCTGAATAACTTGACTAGGACATGGAAATTCCACCACTTTACTCTACTAAAATTCTACCCCGGAAAAGAACTCCTCTCCTGCTGGTAACAACTGTTTCAGGGGGTCGCGATTACAATAATTAAACCCTAAGTGTAAATTAACTTAAATTGTATATTTTCTGACTTTAAATGTTACTTTATACTATCGGAAATTTTTAAAAATTTACAAGATGTCAGAAACTAAAAATTTTGAAGCCCCTAGCTTACACCATCATGTGTGACGTAACAATACGGTGACACCGTTTAATTTTTACCACTGGATATTAAAACAAAAAAAACAGCTGTTTTGTTTATCCCTGACGGACTTAGACCAAAATGTTTTTGTTGCTTGTTGATAGTGGTCGCAGTCAATTCGGTGACGCGAGGTCACGTGGTTCATCGTCATCGCCACGAAGCCGAGGATCGACTCCGGTGGTTTCCCCTCCAAACAACAAGCGCAGTAAGCGAACGTTTTTTTTTCACCAAAACGAATTCGTGGGCCTAAATTTGCCGGCAGGACAGTATTTTGTAAATGTCCCTTGGCTGGCGTTTTGTAAGCCTGGCGCACAACGATAATGATTTTGGATTTCAATTCCCAGATTTGTTTGTTCCATATTTTACTGGAAAGCGTTAGAAACTTCTGCCTGCAGTGGGATTTGAACCCACGACCGCAGTCTGTCCATGTCTGACTTTTCACCAACGGATGTATACAGTATGGCAATGTGGTATGCTTTGACCGAAAGTCGAATCACAGCGTTCTGCACACGTTAGCTTCCAATGGAAGATCGCTAGATGGACCTTACTAATCAACTACGAACACAAAATAAGTTAAGTTTCATCTTCTTAGGTCTGCACGACAGAAAGGATTGGAAATATTTTGTTGTGACTTTGGACTCGATGGCAGATCTAAGAAAAACACAGGTCGGTAATTTTTCTGCAAATAAGAGTTTTCTGTGTAGTTTCCCTATGTCAAGTTTGATGCATATTTGTTTCCTATTTTCAACAGAAAGAAAACGTTATTGTTGCGTCGGACAAAGTCAAGTCAATACTGAGCAAATCGGGCAAGGACGTTCACGCGTTTTTCGCCGTTTACGGATTCGCCCAGCTTCAGGTAGGGTACAACACACAACAGCTCCCTAAAAGATTTTGAAATACGATATGCTTGGTGTAAGAACCAATCTGCCTTTTTGCGGTAAAATTTGTATCATAGGATATCTCTGTTGTTTCTGCATGTATAGTACTTACCACTTGTTGTTCTTGTGTCGGTAAAGCAAACCCACCTATAACTCAAAACATGCATTTATTCTTATTACTCGCGTTTATCACACAGTGCTGTGGCAAACTGCATCATGGCAGTGGCGATGAAGTGAAGGTCACGTGGCTAAAGACGTCACCTCTCGTCCGACCTGTCAACCAATCAGCGTGGAAGGAGAAATGCAGGGCGGTGTGCGAACGGCTGCAGGTAGGAGCTTGGTAGATTGTGTGCAATGAAGTGCGTGGTTTGGATCATATTTTGCGTGCTGGTGTGTGTTGTCAATGGATGTTGTTTTTCCAGTTCATAACTTACGTTTTTAACCCGAACTGTCAGAGAACTGAACAAAGTAAATACAGCTTACGGTGTTTGACCGATTTTTATTGTTCTAAAAAGGTTTTAAGAGGTCAAAAAGTAAAATGTTCAAGATAACATTAAAATGGGATTTTTTGTTCTGCGTTCAAAACCAAAGCTTTCTATAGGTTGTCGACGTTTAAAAAACCGCCCTGCGGTAACGCATATACAGTGACTATTTTTAACGGAATGGCTATTTTTAACAGTGACGGACCGTTTTTCGCTGGCGAACACGCACGTAAATAGAAAATGAATGCTTGATACAGTCGGTCTATAACGGTATTCAAGGCAATTATGCGTGAACTGGAAGCAATCGTGTACAGTAGGCTGTAGTTGCATTGTGTAGTCTGCATAACTCTGTAAGTTTATTTTGTGTAACCTAACGGTGTATTGAGCAAAACTGCTGGCCGTCAGTCAAACCAAGGTAAACCATTGCAGGAGATAGAAGAGTCGTTTGCCAAAACGCTCATGCAAACCTGGGAAAGTCAGACAAGATCTTCATCGAGCTCAACGGCGCCCCCTCGCGGTTCGCCGGTAGGCCCTCAGCGCTAACAACATGGCCACAAGGTGTCCTTGAATCACTGTGTTCGACTTTTTGATGTTCTGTTGCGTTCCAGATGTTTAAAATCGTTGATGTTGCAATGGTTATTTGCCGATAAAGTTCCGAGTTGTTACTGTGCGCGGATGGTCTTGAGTTTTTCTGCAGCTGTCGTTAAAAGTTGTCACACGAAATATCTGCTTGTAGGCTTATAGCAGCTGTTTACAAGGCAGCACAGTTACTATTAAAAGTCAGTTCGTAAGCGTTGGATTACACTGAGCCTGGACATAATTTGCAGACGCAATTTGTTCACATGATTTGAGGCAAGATTTTTTTAAAGCAAGGCGCAAACCCAAACTGTCACAGCGTTCAAACCGTCATGATGCCCGAGTGGTTAGCGCGACTGACTTGTAATCGCACAGTTGTAGGTTCTAATCCTGTCTCGGTCGCTTACGAGCATAACGAATTGGGGCGTTGTTCTTTTTCCCTCCCGGAGGATAAAAATGAAACAAACAAACAATCGTCGTATATCGACACAAGTAGTGTCTGCAATTTCAACTAATTTGAATGGTTCGCTATTTTAGCCCTCGCGCTCAATTTTACTCAAACAATCAGCACATACTTTCGCCATTTTTTCACCCGAAAACGTTGTTCGTCACAGTTTTATTCTTGAAGAATTGGAACCGAATAGCACAGCTGAAAGTTAAATAAAAAACAATGTCTGTCAGTACGAGGGGCACGCAGCAACAAAAAATCGAAATTTCAACCCGGCATTTTACGGGACTGGGTTATTGCACAAAAATAAAACGTAAACTGAAGGAATGCTGCAGTGGGGGTGAGCCTCACGGCGGGGCGTCGACTGACGTGATGCTTTCGAACGATGACGCGTCGCTGACTGAGGTCACGTGATTGCTCGACGTCCACGTGTCGCTTTCGTCACCCTGTGTGGAGAGTTGTCAGTAAAACGTGTGAGGTCACAGACAATTTACAAAAAAGTCCGTTGCTTTAAGCCAGCGTGGCCCAACTTTAGACCCTCAATTTATTTTTTTACGTGGATTTTTTCTGTCTGATAACCATGATTTGTTTTTCACATTTTTACAAACAACACGAATTATCGTTAATAGCCCTTTGTTATGCTCATCAAATAGGCCTGTATATTTACAGTAAAAATTACTTTTTCGTGGACTAGCTACGTAGGTAATCTTTGTGTCCCTAATTCAACACTGGCCCGCAAGGTAAACTAGAATAGCTTCTGATGGCGAAAGGCAAAATAAAGTCGCCGAACGCGAAAGCTTGTAATTCGAGCAAAGTATGTATTGCAAAAAAACACTCCAAATTTTTTTTGTTAATTTCTAACGTTCATATCCATACCTTTCTTATCATATTAACTACCCGCGTCAAACCACATAAACCAGTCTTGGCACAAAAACGCAAAAATTATTAAAAAATGCTAGCTATATTCCCCTTTTAAAGTGTACATGATGTACATATCATCCCACGTACCTTCCCGTCTTCCACCAACTCAACAAGATCGCCACCCACGACACGAAATTCCAGCTGACCGTTTGACAATGTTGGTTGGTCTTTTAAGAACTTCGTAGTGAAGTCCTGCAAAACAGAAAAATGTCAATTATTCGGTAATTTTTGTGCAAGGTAAATTGTATGTAACTTTTGGCGAATAAGTCCTTCACCTTCGGCTCCAACCAAACTATTCGTCACACTTCTCAAATTTACATTTGACATGTTTCAAATGCTATGTTGGTTGAAAATTGTGCTTTTTTAAAAGCTCGGTCTTCAGATCATGGAAATCATATACCAACAATCTCCGTTTAGCTTGACGAGAAGCATGATTTTCCATAGCGACCTAGCTTTAGGGGCCGGCTCGGCAGTAGAATCTTGCTGCACATTCAATTAATTTCTACTCACGTTTTCGACAACTATTGACGGTTTTAGCTGCTCGGGTGAAGGAATTCGTTCAGCTGTAAAAAATGGTATGTTTTCATATTGCGTTATACTATTTAAATGAAAAAATAATATGAGTGTAGCCTGGTACAGGGTAAAACACCTTTAGGTGGGTACAAACAGTTTGAATAATTTTTTTTCCATTGCTGACAAAACACAACACAAATATTTGTATTACAGCAACCATGAATTCGTTCTGCTTCTATAATGTACCGTTTTACACTCGGTACATGTTTGGAAAACCCAAAAGTTGTGAAACAAAACGCGGAACTTACTTTTCGTCGAGTTCTTTTGCGTTACCGGGGATGTTTCGAGCTTTTTCTCCGCTGAAGGGTTCGTAATGACCTCGGTGTTTTTCTGCAACGCAAAATTTCAACATAAAAAGCACAAACCCAAATACAGGACACTTTCTCGAAACAGGGGCTTACCCGTCTTAAATTCTTGTCCTTGCCTTTGCCCATCGAAGCGGAACGAGTGAGCGATGACGCTTTCTTTTTTAACGTCTCCTTAGCGGAACTGGTTGAAACAGTTTTGTTCTT